>JAQGAX010000288.1:0-18811 GCA_034698105.1 Plectus exinocaudatus | reverse complement strand
GCAACAGTTCGCTCGCTAGCTTGAGCTGTTTGTTCCCTCATTACATCTACCGTACTCCATCTACCGTACTCCATCTACCGTACCCCATTCAACAATAGGTGTTGAAATTTGCGGATATACACAAGGAGGAGTAACTTTAAAATTGCTACTGAGCCATAGGAAAGTGACCGTCCATATCGAACCATTCGCTTTACCTCAGCAGCCTTTTGCCAAGCTCGCTTCGACTTTTCGCGTCTCTCAATACGGTAGGCGGTGATTGGACTTCCTCCACTGTT
The DNA here is from genome assembly GCA_034698105.1 of Plectus exinocaudatus. NCBI lineage: Eukaryota > Metazoa > Nematoda > Chromadorea > Plectida > Plectidae > Plectus > Plectus exinocaudatus. Next base: position 18,536 of record JAQGAX010000288.1, on the reverse strand, counting down.
TGCCGGCTCCTTCCAGCAGATCGTCAATGAGTCGGCGCCGATCTCGGCGATATCGACGGACTCCGGAGCATCAGGAACGTCTGTAACGAGAGGGGCTTGATGGTCGTAAGTTGATGCACAATATTTCGCAAATTGCGGTCATTGAGCGCGGGTAACGCACCTTTGACGGTGACATTGAATGTCGCGGTGGTGGTTCCAGCCTCGTTGCTCATGGTGATCGTGTATTCGCCCGAGTCCTTCTTGGTCGCCTTACGCCGCACCAAACGCGCGGCCATATCGACAACCTGTAAACGATTGGAAATGAAGTGATAAAAAAATCACGAAGTAAACAATATAAATCTGTTCAGTACTTTCCCTAAATACTGACTTAGCACTTTCATTCCCGTTCGTCTTAATAGTGTACATTGGTTGGAGAAAGTTTCAAATAAATGTAGATGTGCAAAGAGTCATGCAAAATTTTTGCTGCACGAATATATTGTGAACGTTGCCGTTCATTTAATAATCATAGCCGTATGCTGTCTCTTAATGTTCGAAGCCTATTACCTCTGTCTCTGTGCGCGGCTCGACCGGGAGCGGTTGGCCATTGAGTGACCACTCGACGTTGGGGGCGGGCACTGAGGTGAAGGGGAGAGTGATGACAATGTTCTCATGCGCCTCCACTTCGATGCTCTTCGCCACATCGGCTACCTTTGGTTTGCCTCGCACCTGAAACAGAAAGTGCCATTGAATGGAATCGTGTTGTCGCAGCACATGAGAGAAGCAGCTTCAGTAAACTGAAGGAATTTGTTCTACCAAGGTTGGGGATTATTACCACGTCTGTATGTCATCTCAGTATGTCCGCTATCAGTCACCTCTTGCATATTGAAAGGATGCTTTACGCATTTTTATGGTTCATGAACCGTGAATAATAACCTGCATATATATTGTCTCAGTCCGCGACTACTCCGCAGAGAACAGTTGATGCCAGCGTTGAATTTTTGAACCCCCTCCAGTGAATTTGAATCCGAATGATAGGAATTACGAATCGCACGCACCTCAAGCATCGTCGACGTCTCTGCGCCATCAGCGTTGACAACGTAGCGGCCATTATCATCCGCCGTCGGCGATTTCACCGTAATCGAACTCTTAGCACCCTCGGTTTGAATGATAAACCGTTCGCTGGCGGACAAAGCCTGTCCATCCTTGCTCCAAACGACCTCCTTCGCCCCATGCGACAGTTCCACCGCCAGGGTGAGATCCTGTCCTTCAGGGGCAACCGATTTCCGTTGCAGTTTAGTCTTAAATTCGACTGGCGTCTCGTCGACGATCACTTTGGAGTGCGTCTTGAAGTCGCCCAGCTTGACGGAGTAGTTGTTTGGACCGCCTGAACGAGTAAAGATAAATATATGACAGCTCATTTGTTTAAGAAACACTTTCGCGGCAGGATTACCTGGGACGACGTTTCGAATGATCAACTGTCTGGTGAAGCCATCGGCAATAATCTGGTACTTGTCGTCCGATTGAGTAATCTCCTTTCCTTCGACGAACCAAGTGACCTGATCGTCTTCATATGCCAGTTCGCATGTCAGGGTCACGGTATCTCCGTGCAGGGCGAGTATCTCCTCCTCAGGCGCCACCTTGAAACCTGCCTGGCGTCGCTTTTTAGTGCGCGTGCTGACGGTGTCGTCGCTGCTAATCGGCTCGACGACAGATGCCCGGCGCGATTTGGGAGAGGCTGCAGTGCGGCACTGATATTTAACACAGACCGACATTTCAATCCAGATATTCAGAGCGTTCAAAATCCTGTTTAAGAATACGGTGTTTCCATTACGTAGTACTCTGCTAAATACTGTTTTCTGTTGTTGTAGTTCACCAATCTCTAATACCATCCAATTCGGATAATTTACAAACTAATGATTTTGATCAAACTAATAATACTGATTTCATGCTAAACGACACATAAAGTTGTATTCTTATTTCAAATTTCAAATGGACTGGTTTGCTAGAGCGTGTAACAAGTAACAAATACAGCTAACAAACAAACCTTCGCTGCTGGCATCTTCAGCTTCTTCGACCCCTTTCTTGGCCTTTGGCTTAGGCTTAGGTTTAGGTTTTGCTTCGCCGTCCTTCGTCGGTACGGTGAAGTCGAAATTAGCAGAGTCGGTCTCAACGGCCGTCTTCGCTCTTCGAGTGGTCTCCGCATCCTCCGACTGAGGCGTTTTCGCGAGCCTGGCGGATAAGGCAGCTTCTGACACTGGCTTGCTGGCCTCTCCATAGAGTGAGTTGATTTCATCGGGAATATGCAGCTTCTTGGGAATGCCCTTCTTATCTTTTCTTTTCTCGCCCGCCTGTACCATTTCAGCATCAGTGCTGACTGTGGTGACGGCCGCCTCGACGAAGCCCGGACTCTGTTCGCGCTTCTTCGGCGCCGCTGGCTCCTTCTCCTTCTTCTTGCCGTCGTCTTTGGCCTTGGGCGGTGCCTTGCCCTCAAATATGATGGTTTCGCGTGCAAATTCTGACAAGGCACGTTGCACCTGTAGCTGTTAATAATAATATTAGTTGCGTCAGACATGTCAGAATTAGTTACAATTGTGAGATTTTTTGCTGTTAATTAGGGCAGGGAATACTTCAAACGATATCGACGTCACTAAGAAATAAATTCACAATTGCGATAATTATATAGTTAGTGCAAACACGGGGTCAAGCTCATTTGCGTATGCTAGCGTTATCGACGATGTTCCGTTTTAAGTGTTAGCCAGAGAGAAAGCCAGACATACAAATCTGGTGTCTTATTGGCACAAAAATAGTTAGAATTAGAGCACAACTTTCCGAGAACCAATCAGTCAAAATAAGTTGCAGCGATTTCAATTTTCAATCTCGACTGAAGCTATTATTGCTGTCAAAAAGAATAATAAGAAAAACAAGAGAAAGAGTGATAAATAATGAATTTATAATTATTAGGTACGCCGACGACCGTGGCAGTTGAGTCCACTTCAAATACTGCGTATCTTACATACGTATATTGCATTCACATCAGAATATAATATTCTGTATAACCATTTCACTTATTTGCCATGGTCATTACGTGCCCAATAGTCGTAAAAGTAATAAATAATTTTGTGGAAATTTAAAAAACTGCAAAGGCTCCAATACAATACTGCTCTCACCTCCTCGCTGGCAGCACGACCAGCCAGTGAGGTCTCGACGCCGGCCAGCTGATCTTGTTTCTCGAGATCGTCGGAAGCCGGTTCTCCCTCCCCTTGTCGCGGGATCGGAAGCTCCCGAGTTTCCTCGCGCTTCTCCTTGCTCTTCATCTTCTTTATCTTTCGCTTCGACTCATCGCCTGAAATGTTCCATTCCAGATGATCGCTCGTGGAAAAGGAATTTGCAATGCTCGCTAGCAGAAGTTGGCGGCATTTCGATTGGAAAGGAAAGGCACAGCTCTATATTTGTAGGGTATAGTTTCTTGATTCCGAGGGGGCACGGGAACTAATGTTTCGGGATGGCGCCTCAGAGAGACAAAAACTAACAGGTATTTCGAAGTGGGCCTATTTCCGGATCAAATATTGTTCTCAAAAATACCCATTTCTCGTAAATAAACCCAGGGCTTATTTACGAGAAACCCCGGTAGTTGCGTTTCCCCCAGGGCTAACGTATTGTGTCATTGCTTGGCGATAATTTTTTGCTGTCGATGGAAATACGCAACTTTCATCTCGGATGCTTGCGCTCGACATAACCTGAATCCATCTGTTTTCTTTAAATGTATTGAAAGCTCAGTTTTCAGAAAACTGGCTATAGTTTTACACTTGAGATTGGGCTGTTGAATTATGTGAAATATATTGTAATAGTAACCGCTAAAAGTTTTGAGGCCCAATTGTATTGCGCTAGTGGTGGAAGTGGTCTTTGAACGGCAAACCTTCGTTTTGTTGCAGTTCGCTGTCAAAATAAACGCCTTAGAAATGATCGCTGTGCTTTGGTTGTCTAAGAAAACAGTTACTATTTGCGATATCATTTGTTTTTCTCTTGACTTGACAAGGCAGCCAGTTTGTCCCACCGCAGCTGTACACATATAACGGAACACTTTTCGAACAAAAGCAAATGGACTTGTAAACGAACCGCTCTCACATCTGATCGGGCCGTGAGAATAAGTTTCCTAGCGCCTGGGGCGTATTTCACAAACCTGTTGTCATGACAACTATTGTAATTATTATACAATGGTTGCAAGTGCGGTCATTGGTTAGTTGCGAAATGCGCGGGAAATTCGTCAAACTACCAATCGCCATAATTCCCGTCATTGTAATTAAACAGTTGTCATGACAACAGATTTGCAAACTTTGGTGTATTTGCTCGAGATAATGCTTTGTTTTGGTCTAGAATTCCACCAGATATATGCGCTCGGTCGTTAGAGACTGAATTACTGTTGCACCATTTGTTATCTACGTCCCTTTTCCCCTCGCTGTCTCGAAGCCTCGTGCTATTGTTCGATTTACAGAGTTAAATACTTCAGCAAATTTATGCCTTACCGTCATCAACGGTGACAGTCGCTTCGTTGGTGACTTTTCCAAATTCATTAACCGCAAGGCAGCCATAGACGCCTTCGTTGTCGGCCGTCGTTTTGGTAATTTCCAGCACAGCTTCGCCGTTTTTGAACGACTGCACCACTGTCTTTCCGTCGGGAATGAGTGGCTTGCCGTCCCTAGAAGAATAGATCTAGTTGATTTATTGAAATATTAATTTCAATCTAAGACAGTTTGAAAAAACGCATAAATGGCTTATGAACATGGTGTCACTGTTGTGTCAGATTAAATCGATGAGAACATAGTTCAGTTTCGATATTAGCTGCGAGTTAGAGCACAAAATTGGAGAGTGAGGTACATTTGAAGGGGTTACTTGCAAGAAATGGTAATTAATAAATTACGAACAAGTTATTGCAATGTAGTGAAAGATGATTCAGCTTTAGAATGAAAAATGCGAATACTTACTTGAGCCAGGACACGACTGGCGTCGGTTTGCCAGTGATTTTGCATTTCAGAACCAGCGCTTGCCCAGGTTCGATCGTCTGCAATTCAACGAATGCCATTTGATTCGAATTACCTCATCGTGAGCATGCTCGCACAAAATTACCTGATTTTGGAGTTGTGCAGCAAACAAAGGTGCCTTCTGGTCTTTGGAAGGCGCTTTCTTATCATCTGCAAGGAGCACGTTCTTTTTAGAAATATGGAAGCACGGAAATGACAGCACAGGACAGCACAGAAGGACATTTTTGACGAACAAACAGTCACAAACATAAACGAGTCGATTTTGATTGATGTATCCTGAAAATATCGCACCTCTTTCGCACCTCTCTCGCTCTGATTAAATATCATGCAGAAAGAAGAGTGAAATAAAGAAAAAAGAACTGATCAAACAAAAAACCTTTGCCACGAACGGCCAAGTCTGCATAGCTCCACGCCTCTCCGGCGATGTTCCTCGCCTAGAACAAGCTTCAATTTGATATCAACCACAATGTAAAGCACCTAAGTTGAGCCCCAGATCAACGTAATCTAAAGAGGGTGTCGATCAAAGGTGAGGGTCGGTCAAAGCCAGGGGACGTACTCTAATCTCCCATCCGCGCTCTCTTTGATCATTTCTCAGCAGAAACAATGTACTGTTTCCCGAAAAGATTGTTGCCAATAGCAATTACACCCGCCCGATTTCGTTTCATCGATTGTATGTTGCCAAACGTTGGCGAATGAGATCCCATATTCCTATTGGTCTGTTTGCAAATAAAATAACATAACACAACACTCCATGCTTCCTTGCCTGGCAGGCGTACTCAGCATCCTCGATCAAGCTGACGTCCTTGATGACGAGCCAGTGGTTGTCAGCGTTTTTATCATCATGTAAAATTTCAAATTTCCCGCCGTGAGTCAGGAACTGGCCATTTTGATAGAAGATGACGTCGGGTTGGGGAACGCCGTGTGCGGACGCGGCGAAAATGGCCGTTTCACCGATTGCAACCTCGAGGTCTTCCAATGGCTTCGAGAACTTGGGCGGTTCAAACTCGTTGATCTGCCCGGCTAGTTCAGATGGTCGCTCGAACACCTGGAAGTAGAGCAAATCTTAGTTTAGAATGTTGATGAGCTCAGCACTATGCTATTCGCTGGGTTGGGTAACCCTAGAATCTGAGCGAAAATTGGTCAACGGGAGGCGATGATGCAGTATATTCTTCAACCCCATGGCAAGAGCCAGATGATTTATGCAAAAAACTGAATGTACCCTCTTTATCTTGCCTTGTATTTGATCCCATTCTCATCCAGTGGCATTAATGTAAGAAATATTATCGAAGGCCTCTGAGTGTAGCACCGCCCTCTTCTCGAGTGGACATTTTTGCGGTAAATTGGCAGCAGGAGACGAAGCAAGGTTCAAACATTGTTTGCTTTGACAAATGACGCAACTGGCAGAGTTAAGCAAACATCGAGAGGGCAGGACACGCGCACAGACCGATGCCAGTACACGGGCTAGTTAAATTCGCGCGCCTTACCGTACCCAATTTTCAATTTACCGCATAGTGCGCAGTTATCGAGAAGCGCGAGGGATGCCGGCACACGAGAATATTCAAATTCGCGCGTGATACCGTATCCCATTTCCGGTGCCGAACGCGCAAGCCACCGATAATAGCACAGTACCTTTAAGTAACGCGGTTTGCGTCGTAGTCCATGTTCCAGATCGTCTTCGCTTTCTGACGAAGATATCTTCGGCGTTCGTCGCTTTTTCTTCTTCAAACCAGAAGATTCCAAGTCGTTATCAAAAACTGGAACGACATTAGTTCATCGATAAATTGCTAGCGCATTCCAGCCAGAATGCACATCGCTGTGTCGTGTGGTGCAATGTGCGTGTGTCTGCGAGCGTAATGGAAGCGATGTGAAAATGCAAAAGGGTGCTGGTGCAGTGGTCCGCACAAGTGGCGCAACGTTGCGGCGGGGCGCGAATCTAGGGAAGGGTACAATCTGTCATAACTTGGATTTATGAGGGGCACCTGGGGCGGCGCTTAGTTGAGGAAATTCCCGTGTCATTAGTTCATCGAATAGTATGAGGTATAAAAGACCTTCCCTGGTGATAAATTATAATATTTCAAAACATTTCTTTCACAATGCGCTTAGTTGAGGCGCTCCCCCCAAATTTGCGCCGAAACGCACATTAAGTCGCCGAAACGCATATTAAGACGCCGCAACGCCGCGTCACTTTGCGGAGCACTTAGCCCACCACCGGATCACCTGGGCATTCCACGATCAGATCAAATTTGCATCGGTCGATTCCAGCAATGTTCTCGACCAACAGGGCATATTCCGCGTCGTCTTCCGGCGTGACGCCTTCGACTAGCAGTTGGACGGTTCCGTCCGGATACGTCTCCAATTTGAACCGCCCGTCCGGGTCGGTTGTGTCGATTTCCGCTCCTTCGCGCAACCAGACAATCTCTGGTCGTGGTGTGCCCGTTATCTGACCTTCGAACCTGAATCAGAGAATCACCGTACCGTATCAAATCCCAACTTCAAGTCTTATCTGATTTTTGGAACTTGTGAAAGATACATTTACATAAAAACATAAATAATCGTTAATTTACGTAATCCAATCTTCGAAATTCGAATAAACAGTTGCTGTACAAAATTGGCCAATTTTGTTAACTTTGTTTCTTGTTTTCCGTAATTTGATTCAGGTGAGAGTGTTATCATGAACTAACAGACACAAACGTTATGAATAAACGCGTACTTAGCCTGTTTGCCTTCCATGACCACCTGATCGTTCACTGGCTGTGTGATCGTTGCCGGAACGTTGTTGGCTGAGTGCAGAATTTCGAATTTCGAATCTGAAATAGTGACGTTTGCGTTCATCAGCAAATGTGAACGTAACGACATTATACATGAGATACGGTAAAATGGCTCGCCCACCTAGCACAGTGAGTTTCATGGAAGATTTGGAGGTGCCGAGCTCGTTCGAAGCAACAAACGAGAGGACACCGTTGTCAGCCATTTGCGCGCCATCGAGCACAATGACGAAGCTGTACATGTGGTTGTCGTTCATTACGCATAAATGAATTCTCTCCGTCTGCTCCAGATAGTCTTCGTTCAGGTAGACTGACAGCTAAAAAATAATGCAAGTGTAGGTGGACATAAATCCAGCAGAGGATGTTGCCAATATCCTTTGGAAACATTATGATGCCTACAGCGTCACAATAATAAAGCGATACCATCATACCTTGGGCTCTGGATCCGCCATTAGACGGCATTCGATGGTGACCAAGTCGCCGCGATTGACCGTCATGGATTTTGGCTTCTTCCAGAAGACCGGCTTTATTCCTGCCTTCTCTTCTTTGCCCTTTTCGGAAACTGATGCTCGCCGAGTGTCTGGCAAGCCTGGTTCGGCCGCTGAAGTTAAAATCTTATCATTGTTTGAGATACTACAGATGCTCTAATAAATTCTTTCCTCGGTTGAAATTGTAAATACCCTTTGCTCCAATAAACGCTCCTGAGTGATTATTGGAAAGCCATCCCGAAATAAACAAGGGAAATGTTGGAATGGTTATTACGTCATAGTAATTGCATTACCCGTTTCGTAGCACTGACTTGCACTGATAAAGGAATAAAAAAGAGCTGTCGTGTCTAATTTAATTGGTTGAATTACGATTGAAATTGTCGAGTTGATGAGAATGGAAGGTAAGAAAAGGATGATCGTACAACTGAAGACGTAAATGATGCATCGTGAAAAGGGTTTAAAAAAATCGATCAGAGCGTTTATTAGAGCATAATCGGTATTTGTCATGTACGCCCAGCCCTGCACGCGTTATTCTTCAGGCAAGAAACCAAACATTTTTTCTTTAGAATGCAACTGCTACATTTGCGATTGGTTTTTTCAAGCGTTCAAAAGGCGATTGCTTAAATCTGCGATTGCTTATATTCGTGATTCCATACAAGGACTTCGATGGTTTAGGACTGCATAAGAATGTAATATATAAATGATACCACGTACAGTGCAAATCCAGGGTGAGCATTTCGATTTCATGTTGCCAGAAACCGCGAACTGGCATTTTTTTCGCAAGAGCAAGAAACTGAATCTGGCGCAAGACAGGTGGCGACCCGATGACAATGCTCGCGTTTTGCGCGCCAAAGCAAGTACATTAGCATCTGTTTAACAACGCAGCGCGGCTCATTGTGCCAGCTTGTGCGCGAAACGCTGAGCGACAACATGTCTCAAGAGCAAAACAGTGGTTGGCGCAGTGGGTCGCCCACACGCCGTTTCTCAGCTCCACTCTCTATCAAAATCAGAAGTGGGTGGTTGGGGGTTACGAGAGTGTAACCTCTAGAGGGAGCGGCAACTTTGACCAAAATGCTGGGGGAAGAGCAACAATTACAATACGCTGCCACTGGTTTGAGCCGGAATTTTAAGCAATTTTCGGTTTCTTGCTCCCACGCATTTCAATAATAAAAAATGGGCCCATAAAAAGTGCGAAGATAAAAAGTGGGGTCAAAGTATCTTCGCAAATATATGAATTTCTGTTACCCCAAGCCTAACGCCATGCACCCTTTATTCAACAACAGAAAGCGGGGAAGAGATGCGAATGCAACCTAACCCTAACTACGCGTTCACCTGCCCTCTCTGCCTCCAGTTCGCTTCGCGCGCGCATCAATAGGAACAAAGGCATTCGACACTTACATCGCCTGACGCTAAGCCGAGCCGAACTAATATCGTGTCCGTTGGCATTCTTTGCGATGGCCGTGAATGTGCCTGCATCTTCAGGATAAGTCTTCCTGATCGTCAGGGTGCACAAGCCAGTCGGGTCTTGCAGCTGTTGGAATTCGTCGCACGCTTTGATGATAGTCGTCTGTCGCAACCAGTAGACCTGAGGCTGGGGGTTGCCGGTAATTTTGCATTGGAAGACTGCCGGGTTGCCCTGGTCGACAGTCACTTCTTGCAGTTGTTCGACGAAGGCTGCCGCCTTGGCAACGCCTTTCACTGGCGCGGTGCCTAAAAGCGGGAATTTAAAAATAAACTTCAATTTCATAGATTAGTCAAATGATATTGATAATAACACTTATATCATTAAGATACCAAGCCAGCGTGCTTTGTATGTTTACTATATTTTCTCCCATTTTTGTACTCGGCACTGCATTACTTTGCTCATAATTACTATCATTGCTCAGATTGCTTCTGTGTGCAGAGCAAGACAATTAAATTTTTTCATTGAACATCTATTTGCATTAAAAATGTGCTTGTATGATATTATTATAATTAAAATTTAGGATCGGTCACTTTCCAATGTCCATAGTTGCTAAGTAAAGCGTCCAAAGAAAAGAAATTGGTACTGACTCGCTGGCATAACTTCGGCGATTTCCTGAAGTGCCTGCGTAAGCTGATCATGGTATTCGTCAGGCGTTTCGAGAACATCTGCGGGCACCCAGCCGCTCTCGTCCGTTGAGATCTTCGTCACGTACCACCAGTCCTTGGCCGACGTATCCTGGACGACTACTCGCTCTCCCTCGACCAGCGACAACATGTCGCTGTTTTCGTCTGCTTCGTAGTCGCTCACGGCGATGAGTATCTTCTTGTCCTTTAATAAGGGTTACTTTCATGCGATAATTCAAATTGCAGTTCAAAGCACGATTTTGCTGACTACGGTAGTTTGGTCACTTCATTCTGCAGATACGACTAGCCGATGTTGCAGTAGTTTATCAGCTGAATGAGGTGAGGAAGGATTGTAAAGCTTAGAACTTCCTAGGCAAGCGCCTTGATTGAAATATTCCAAAGTAACGCGTACTGATGCTTATTTAGCGGTAAGTTACTGCGAGTGTATGCTTAGGCTTATTCGTATAATTAAACGCAAAAATTAACAAAAAATAGAACCTTCTCGGTAGTCGCCGTCGGCTTCCCCTTTGGTACTGCCGCTCGTTTCACCTTCTTCCCGCTGACGCCTACGCCTTCCGGTGATTCAGGAATCGCCGGGAGCTCGTTGCCGTCGGGCGATGTCGGCGAGTCGATGGTCACCTTCGGCATAGGCGCGAGCGGTTTGGCGTACATGCCGAACTCGGGCTGCTCGCTGTGGCTTGGGTCCTGAGGCAATTCCTGCTTGGCTAAGACGACTGCTTTGGCGCGCTTCGTTGGTTTGTCAGCAAGGGATGCTTCGGCGTCTTCAGCTTCCGACGGCTTCTCCAGATTGGCCTGGAATCAGTTACTTTTGTGTGCAGTGTCGAACACCGGAGGGCACCGAGGACATGTCTCTTTGGACTCCGCTGCCTCCCTTTATGGAATGCGAAAAGGGTATCGTTACCTCCTCCGCCCAACATACAAATAGGTCTCTGGATTTTTTTTGTTTATAATGCATTTTTTTGTCCTCTGGTACCTGACACTTTTGAGTGCCAGGTATCTGTAAATAAATATTTTCGATCCCTTTCTTATTCTATTCTTCGGCCGTGGTATTTGTTCGTTTCACTTATCCTTAATTTTGATTCACGATTTAGACGTTTTTAATGGACAGGAACAGTATAGTACAATTAAGTGCCTGAAATTTACTTTATATAAATTAAAACTTCCTCAATGAGCCTGAAGCAAATGTTGCAGGACCCGTTTACACCACCCCTTATGCATTTTACCCTGATCCAACAAGGGATCCGAAATCCTCCGGTGGGGTAGAACTGAAATTCTTGACAGACACTCAAGCAACTCTTCATTAATATATACAAAAGAACCCGGATGTAAGAGACCCCGATGTTAGAGCACCCCGGATGTAAGAGCAGGCGTTTTGATTCCCGTGCTATACTACAGCTATACTATTTGACACCGGATGTACGTACAGTATATGAGAGCACCCCCGGAAATAAGAGCCATTTTTTGATTTCCCGTGCCGACTCTTACATCCGGGTTCAACTGTAGTTGCATGGTGAAAAAGTACGGTGCACTAACCTGCATCTGTGCGGCTGCCTCCTTCGCCGCCTCGACCTGCTTCCTCAGCTTCTCCTTCGACGACAACTTCTGCTTCATCCCCGCAGAAGCATCTTCTCCTGGCTTCTGCAGGTCGACATCAATCGTAACGCCCTCTTCAGTCGCGGCTCGCATTGCTTTCGTCTTCTTCGCCAAAGCACCTCTTCCCGTTCGTTCCACCTCAGCACCTTCTGCTTCTTCGTCTTTGGTCAACGTCACATCAGCGCTGATGCTTTCATCTCCAGCTCTTGCAAAATTAGCCGATTTCTTTGCCCTGGATCGACCTCTTTGCTGAACCTCGGCGCTTCCAGCTTCGCCTTCCTTCGTCAGCTCAGCATCAGAGGTGATTTCTTCCTCACCAGCCCCTTCTGATTCTCTATCGAACTCAGCTGACATTTCAGATTCTCCTTTTGCAGCACCTGTAACCGCTTTAACTCGTCGGACCGCTTGGATGTGCGGGGAAGGTCCGTAAATGCCAACGGATTCGTCAGATTCGCCATATTTTCCCAGAGCAAGAGTGATGTCGACACTCTCTTCACCAACCTGCGACCCAGGGACTGTCTTGGCAATTTTCTTTTTCAGCGGAACTTTCCTCGTTGCTACCGTACCCTCACCCTGATCAGGCTTCTGCATTTCCACATCTACATCGTAATCTTCTACTTCCTCCTCAGAGACTTCTTCGCCGACAGCAATTTTTACTCTGGCATCTCTAGTCGTCTCTGATCCAGCTGCGTCGCCTCTTCTTGTCAGCACGATTTCAGCGGAAATATTCTCTTCATGCAATTCTGGCTTACCTTTTGCCTTCAATTTTAGAGTAGCTGCCGCTGATTCGCCTTGCTTCAGGGTGGCTTCATATCCTTCGGCCGCTGCTTCCTTTTTACGGGCGGATGCAATCGTAGCGCTGGTCTGAAAAAGATTAATCTGAATATTTCAAGTACATTTTATATTGATTAATCAGTACTTGTATTTCAAAATCGAAGTTATTGAACGAATACCTAAGCTTTCAAAATATTTGAAAATAAAATAAAGGCATTTGAGAAAATTTAAATTGAAAGTTTCAAATGATAATTATAAGCGGAGTACTATCAAAAAATTTGATTCAGAGACAATTTCAACAATATATAAAAAATGGCATTTTCAAGCATGAAACATTAGTTTCTAAAAAAGTATTAATAAAATATACAAAATAAAGTGATATATTCAGACGAGGCACCAAACATGAACGTCACTTTTTGGACTTTGGACTTATATTCGCCAAATCCCAAACATTATTATACCTCAATCTCCCCTCAGTGGTCATGCTCACATAAAATTAAGCAGTATACCTGAAGGTTGAACTTGAGCGTCTCTCCAGGCAGGTGCTCTTTCTCTTCCTCCTCAGATTCCCATTCCCTGGTATCTGCCTTCTTCTTATATTCTTTCAGCTTCTTACTCGCTTTGTCTCCATTGGCTGCAGCCATTTTGGAGACTGCGCCCTCATTCTCGTCGTCTTTGGTGAGGTAAAGTGAAGCGGACACCTCTTCTTCGCAGAACTGGCCAGATGTTCCTTCGAAATCGTCCGGCACTTCCAGATCTGTAAAGGCGACTCAATCATTGAGCTATCTACAGTACATAGGGATCGCATATACATGTTACGTATTACGTAACGCAGTTATTATGCGCTATTTACTCGATGTAACGCATATGTACCTGTTGAAATGGTTACGTCGCACACAGTGACGGAGAAACCTTGATTGTTCATCGCTTTACAGATGAATTCTCCATTCATGTCCTCGGTGGCCTCTTTAATGTTCAGAATGCAGATACCATCTTCGACGATGATTTCGATGTTTCTAAAATTCACATACGTTGAAGGGGGTGCATATAGGCATTTGAAGAAGTTGCGGGTTTTAGGATTCCGGCTGGGAACACATAATTCGTATCCTCCGTTGACAATCTCGAACTTGTACATAGGGTCGGATTCAGGGAATCAGGGGCTGAAGCTAGGAGCCGCAGGGGCGCCCCTTCAGCATTGTGCGGGCCCCCTTTGTACAGTGTGGAGCCCGGGGTCTGAATTTAGTTTCGTTAGCTTTCACCTATCATCTGGCACTGCATATACAGTCAAAACCGAATAAGTGGAAATCGATCCGGTAAGAATTTTTTTTCATTTATCCGGTTTTTCACTTATCCGGTTTTAGATAATGTACAAAACATAGGGCACAAGTTCTGGGCACGAAAATTTTTTTTCCACTTATACGGTTTTTTCACTTAAGCGGTTTCCACTTATCCGGTTTTGACTGTACTCAATTAATTATCGCTGATTTACAACTCAGTCTTTAATAAAGTAAGTGCGAAGCGAAACTTACTTGGAATTTTTGAGCTTTTTGTTGTTGTTCAGCCAGTCGACTTTGGGTAGAGGTGAGCCGGTGATGATGCACTTGAGCTGCAGCGGTTCACCAGCTCGCGCCCAGTGCTTATCGGGCAGTTCCTGCACGAATTCCGGCTTCTGCCTGTCCTCCTTCGATGGCTCCTTCAGGGCTTTTTTCGCCACCACTTGTTGGACCCGAGCGAGTTCGATTTCGGCCTCCTCCTGATTCATTCCTTTCGCAAGGAGCGACTCCATGGTTATAGTTTGACCACCGGCTCCAAGAAGTGCAATGACTTCGGCCTTCTGATTCTGGACGCGAGCTAGTTCGATTTCAGCCTGCCCACGAGACATGCCCTTCGCCAGTAATCCTTCCACAGTTACAGTCTGGTCGCCAGCTTCTTTGATTGCTGTCATTGCTTGTGCAATTTGGTTCATACGTTCCACCTTGACCGCCGCTTCTTCACGAGTCAATCCTCTTTCCAGAACTGCCTCGACGGTCACAGTTTTCCCGCCAGCCTGATCAATGACTGCCATGGCTTCTGCAACCTGCTGCACTTGAGCTAATTGTATTTTAGCTTCTTCTTTTGACATGCCCTTCTTCAACAAAGTTTCCAGAGTTATACTTTGACCTCTGGCCTCCTTGATTAAGGCCGTGGCTTTGACGACTTGCTGAACATGGGCCAGCTCAACTTCTGCCTCTTTTTTAGACATTCCTTTGGCCATTAGAGCTTCCACAGTTACGCTCTTATCGCCAGCTGCTTTAATTTCGGCCATTGCCTGTGCGACTTGCTTCACACGACCCAGCTTGACCTCTGCTTCTTTACGAGTCAATCCTTTTTTCAGCACAGCTTCAACAGTTACAGTTGGTTCGGTAACTTGACCAGTAACTGTCAAGGCTTCTGCAACTTTCTTCACATGGGCTAATTTTACTTTAGCTTCTTCTTTTGACATGCCCTTCTTCAACAAAGTTTCCAGAGTCACACTCTGACCACCAGCCTCTTTGAGTATGGTCATAGCGTCAGCAATCTGTTGAACATGGGCAAGCTTAATTTCTGCTTCTTTTTTAGACATTCCTTTGGCCAGCAATGATTCGATGGTCACATTTTGATCGCCAGCTTCTTTGATTGCGGTTATTGCTTGCGCAATTTCGTTCGCTTGATCCAGTTTGACCTTTGCTTCTTCATGAGTCAAGCCTCTGTCCAGCAAAGCTTCAACAGTCACATTTTGCTCACCAACCTCATCAATAACTGCCATGGCTTCTGCAATTTGCTGCACTTGGGCTAATTGTATTTTTGCCTCTTCTTTTGACATACCCTTCTTTACCAAAGTGTCCAGTGTTACACTCTTACCGCCGGCTTCTTTGATTATGGCCATGGCGTCAGCAACCTGTTGAACATGGGCTAGCTCTATTTCTGCTTCTTTTTTAGACATTCCTTTGGCCACCAATGCTTCAATGGTCACATTTTTATTGCCAGCTTTTTTGATTGTTTTCATTGCTTGTGCAACTTGGTTCACACGATCTAGTTTGACCTCTGCTTCTTCACGAGTTAATCCTTTTTCCAGCACTGCCTCAACGGTCATAGGTTTCTTTTTAATTCGACCAGTGACCGCCATGGCTTCCGTAATTTCGTTTACTTGGGCCAGTTGTATTTCAGCCTCTTCTTTTGACAAGCCTTTCTCCACCAAAGACTCCAGAGTCACACTCTCACCACCAGCCTCATTGATTATGGCCATGGCGTCGGCAACCTGGTGAACGTGGACCAGTTCGATCTCTGCATCTTCTTTAGACATTCCTTTGGCCATTAAAGCCTCCACAGTTACAGTCTGATCATCAGCTTGTTTAATTGCGGCCATTGCTTGTGCTATTTGCGTCACACGATCCAGCTCGATCACTGCTTCTTCGTGAGTCATTCCTTTTTTCAGCAGCGCGTCAATGGTCACATTTTGCCCACCAACCTGACCAATAACTGCCATGGCTTCCGCGACTTGCTTCACTCTGGCCAATTGTAATTTTGCCTCTTCTCGTGACATGCCCTTCTCCAGCAACGTTTCCAGAGTCACACTTTCACCTCCAGCCTCTCTAATTAAGGCCATGGCATCGGCAACCTGCCGAACATGGACCAGTTCGATCTCTGCTTCTTCCCGAGACATTCCTTTGTCCAGCAATGCTTCGATGGTCACATTTTGATCGTCAGCTTCGCAAATAAGTGCCATTGCTTCGGCTACTTTGCGGACATGAGCCAGTTTAACTTCGGCTTGGGCTCTTGTTGTGCCCTTTTCTAACAACGCTTCTACCGTGACACTCTGGCCGCCTGCCTGACTGATCAAGGCGACTGCTTCAGCAAATTGCATCGCAGGATGTTTTTTGGCAATAGCCGCTTTTTGTCCTTTCCTCGTGAACTGTGCAGCAGTCTCCCCGACCGCCAAAGAATCCTTGGCTGACTTCCTTGTTCTTCTTCTTGATTCCGCGCTTTCATTTGCGCCTTCTTGTTCCAGGTCAAAATCAGCTTCAGACGTCTCAATCGACTCTCCAGGAGCGCCGAAAGACTTGGCGGCTCTTTCTCTTTGTTCTTGTCTACGCGCATGCGTTGCGCTAGCCTTTTCGCCTTCTTTCAGCAAAGTGTCATAAGTCTCGGCACTAGCTAAGGAGTCTTTCAGAGGTTTCTTCGTTTTCTTGTCAAATTGAGACCGTTCAGCTCCAGCTGCTTGAGAAGTTCTGTCCAGAGTGACGTCAACATTGGCGGTTACTTCTGGAAGTTCTCCGTCGGCTACCCTGATGGATTTGGTCGCAGCCTGCTTAGCCCCCTTGCCGGTCGCTTTCAGTTCAGCGGCTGCCTTGGCCGAACGCCGTTTCAAATCGGCAGACGTCGTTACCTCTTCCTCATCTAAATTTAATTCAATGACTTAAGAATAAAGTAGATAACAAGGAAAATGCGATCTAATCTAAGCAACATACTGTTTAGTATTTGTCTATTGCACAACTCACGCTCTTCATCGTCATTTGAGACGATAGTTGTATTAATTTCATTCGAAGTTGTAGCATATTTGGTAGTAATCTCCTCCCGTGGCTGTTTATTTTCATTGTCGTATATTTGTGCATCGCTCTCTGAATTGCCCTCAGATCTATTGGAAGCTAAATCAGTTGTACTCTTATTCTCTCTCGAATCTACAACGTGCTGTGATAGAGTCTCGCCCTCTATTTGAATTTCGCTCTCATTCGTACTTTTCAGTTTGAAAGATTCACGAGCGACCCCTTTCTCGAATGCCTCAATAGTTGTGATCGCGACGGCAATTGAGGGGGAAGGCATTTTGAAAGCAACATGACTGGTAACTTCAGTAGAAGTCGTTGTCTCAACAGTAATGCTTGGCAATGATTGATCTTCTGCCTCGTAAGCAACGCTTGTTTGCAAATAATTCATCGTTTCTTCTCGTTGCTCGAAAGACAACTTATCTTCGCCACTCAGACTCGACTTTCGCGCTTCAGCCGAATCGGTTGTTTGCGAATCGCTCACATCTTTGGTCAATTGGATGGCTATATCTTTTGCTATAGTTATAGAGACAGTCTCACTGATTGATTGCTGGGCATTGTCGTAGTCCTGCCTGTCCCGTGTCTCAAAAGAAACATCAGCGACAACATCAGCGTCTTCTCTCAGTGTTTTCTTCTGCGAATCCAGCGATTCTGCTATTTGATCGCTCTGATTACTTCTGCTTGACGCATTATCTTTTTCAAAACTACCGTCAATCTCTGACTTGCTGGCAGTTGGTAGAGCGAATTGCGCTCTGGCAGCTTCAATGACTGTCGTATCCACAAGCATTGTTTTCACAGGTGAGATGATTTCAACTATCTCATGCTCCTCATTCCCTTGCAACGCCTCTGCGCTTATATCTGCGGCAGGTTCTGTGGTTATTTCATTTGTAGTGTCAAACAGCTCAGCCACAATCCCTTCCGTTAGATTGTGGACCGAATCTGCGAAGATATTACATTGTACTTCTGTGTCGTTTGTATATTACTATGACAATCGCTGCCATTAATCTCAGGGTTGGGCATTAGTTGGAGTTTTAGAGGACGAGGAGATGTTTTTACTCCTCTTAAGAAAAGAGAAATCGCTAAGGAGCACCCCAAGACCTCGCACTCAAACCTCTGAGCAATCTACCACAATAATCTATTAGAAATATCACTATTACTTGACACCGTGCACTCACCATATTTTAATGAAGTAATTTCTGATGTAGAAATTGTCTCGCTAATATCTACTTC
>JAQGAX010000287.1:0-18825 GCA_034698105.1 Plectus exinocaudatus | reverse complement strand
TCTTGACTCACTGTCTCAAAATGAAGCATTTTGTTTTTGAAAATTGCATAACCGGCCTATCCGTTTTTGCCCGACAAATTCGGTATCATTCTCTAAGTTAGATCCAAGGCTTTCTTTCAAAACATTCACTTGCAAAGTTATGCTTGCAATGCTGAACGGGGATGGGTAACCTCCAGTTACATATGACTCCAATTATGTATGATTCTGACGCCGATTTCACTATCACTGTCTACCTCTGTTTAATGAGTACCATTTGTTTTATTGCAAGTATTTTCAGGATGAGTCCAAAAAAATCGTCTAAGAATGTTGGCCGCAAATCTTTGAAAGACGAACCTTCAGTGTCATCGAGCGCTGATCCTGAAGTTCAAGGCATAAATGCTATCAGCAGAAGAAAGTCAATCAGGCAAGACCAGTCTACATTTGATAAAAGTTTTTAGCTATGTATTTAAACATCTGTGAATGACAAAACTGAAATTAATCATGACTATATTGTGTTGTCGCGCATTGATAACAAGTTCAGCTTATCAAGTAAATTATCTAATTAGCTGCTATTTTTTCTGTTTGTTTTTGCGGGAAACTGCATGCCTATACCTTAACGACTAAAAGTTTTTAGGATTGCGGGGAAAGGGTCGTCTCAGTCTCAGGCCGTTGATAGCAACTGTTCAGACAGTGAATCTTCATTCGAAGGCACTGACTTTGTTCAAGATACGCACTCAAGCCGAGGCGAATTCATTGGGTAAGATGGTGATTATTCATGATAATCCAATAATGGCAGGTCTAGCAAATGGAGCGGCATACTGTAATTGCTTTTGAAATTATTTTCAGGCCGACACCAACAAGAAGCCCTTTTGAACGCAGCAGTGGGCCACCACCCGCTACTTCGAAATCGAAAAAGCGAATCTGCGCCAGAAATGCCATCTCCAAAGGCTTCAGTGTGACCGAACGACAGAAGTTGATTGAATTTGTCAGACAGTCGGAAGTGATTTGGAACGACGATATGGATGACGGACGTCGATGCAAACTTGTGGCGGCCGCCTGGCGCGCCATCGGACAAATGTTGGACAAGTCCGGTCGGTTCTATATAGACGTTTGTGGCGACCGGTCTTCAACCATTTCAAATGTAGTTAGCAATTGCGGTAACTATCTCAACGCAAACTCAAGAGTGCGATTTTCAACGTGCGCTCAATATTCAAACAGTTTAAAGTTACACGCAATACAAACGTGTCTTACACTATATTACATATTTCACCGCTTCTCACCTTACCGCAATCGCTAATTAAGACATGTGAAATGGTTTAGGATTGGCCACCACAGGATGTGCATTATATAGTCTTTTTATATTTATCAGTGCCAGCCAGTGGAAGCATAAAACCATTCCCAAGCAAACATGCAGCTCTAGGGTTTCCCCCACCTAAGCGTACTCCAACCAAGTTTTATATGCTTCTGAACGATATCGTAACGACCTTAAACGACTGAATTTTTCAGCGATGGATTGCCGGAATCAGTGGTGGCGATTGCGAGCGGCCTTCAAAGGGCGATTGAAGTCGTATGAGATGAGGAAAAGTAAGTCACCATTTTCTGGAGGACTTTTGCTATCTTATTTCAACCATTAATGGGCGTTGTAATGGATACTTGGGTCGAATTAAAGAATCATAGATATCGTCAAAATTTCTTCGCGAGGAACAAAACGGCGGAGAGAGCACCGTAACACGCAAACGTTCATAACAAGCACGTTGAGCACGAATCGTTGCGAGAATAACTGTACTATGTAAATGCAATGAACATTGGCTACTAGGTTGCCTGGTAACAGCTCTGTTTCCTAGGAAACCTAGCTGTTACCTGGCAACCGCTGCGCACTAGTCGTATTTCGCGCTTGAACCTTATCTTTGCGAGACCAAACCTTTGTTTTCGTGTTCCTAATAGAAAAATTTCGACGATACTATTACCTATCATATTTCATAAAAATATTCTACAGTATCATATGATATCTGGGCACGAAGTGGCGTCCAGGGGCGGGGTAAAGTCGCCCTGGGCATTGATATTCGGTATTTTTGGTGCTCTTTGGCTTACCGAACTTTAATTTCATCGAAATTTATCAAAGTTGTATGCGTACCGTAGGTTTAATGTGAACACCTGGTTAATATACCCAAATTTAATTCCACCGAGTAGTTCTGTCCTGATAATATTTTGATGTACAGTACGTAACATCGACATATGTTATGATATTTTTGGTTTAGAGAGCGAAACGAATAGCAACGACTCATCAGCAACTGAACCCAAATGGGTTCATTGGAATGAAATGCAATTTATTCGGGATCACTGGAATAAGAGAACGTAAGCTGATAGCTGTTGTCGAAATTTTTAACGGGTTTCGAATTACAGTCAACGGTTTTCTAAGGAACCTTTAGGCATTGACGGTAATGGTGAAATTAAGCCGATTGTCAAAGAAAGCGTTTGGACCGTTCGTTCCCTTTGAATATGAATAACTCGAGGAAATGGTCTAGATCTACTATAATTCTCGCGAAAACAATCGACAGTTGTTTTCATTTAGCCTGAAAATCAAGTTTTACGGCTAAGATTTGAAGTCTAAGAAAGTTACATTTTCAGAGAGTCGGTTGAACAGTCTTCAAGCAGTCGTCAAGCCGCTTTGCTTTGCCATTCATGCGGCCTTTACGTCGAAGGAGTGAGTGATTCGGAGCCACTCGTACATATCCTCAAGAAGCACTTTCAAAAGCCTCAATACCGCTGTCAACACTGCGAGTTTATCGCCAAGGTGAGGGACTGTTGTGCACTCAGGTAAAGAATGCCCATCGAGAGCTGGGAATACCGTATGCTTAAGCCCAGGGCTCATTGTTGAACACTTTTGAATGAAAATATACTGCAGTATTACTCTAGTCATCAATTCGTAAAGCGCATCGAGCGTTTGGCTGCAGAACTCATTGTAGGCAAAGTAGAGAGACGGGAAGGTGGGCCTGAACCCTTTTGGCCCCTGTGATAATCCAGCCCTGTTCACAATTACGGATTTCAGCAAACTTTCGCTGAAATTCAAAGGCATATTTACTCGACGCATATGGAGCACTATGAGCCTTTGGGTACGATGACCAAGCACACGCTACTTCAAGCGGCCTTGACCGAGGTGCAGCACATGTGCTTCCCCGGCTATCCGCGCATTCTGCAACTGGCATCCGCTCGATCGGCAATCAGCAGTAAGCTTGTCTTAATGGCTATCAGTGTTGAACATCTTTTTTTATTAAATTCGCCATTAACTGCGAGTGTTTCATCCTTCACGCGAATTTCCAATTGTTTCTGGACACACTCTTTCGTTTTTTGATGGATTTCTGGAGAGGGCAAAACTCCGCTCGCTTTGGTCTGGTGTGGGGTAATCACCCCCCCCCCCATCCACGCCCAACTACTTGTATGAACGGTGCTGTATAGGGTACGGTAAGCTACATTATGCTGTCATCGTTTGAACCGATGGAGATGAATAAGTTTCAACTTTCTCTGTTGGCTTTCAGACTTAATGTCAACAATGTTGAAGAACGCTGAAAGCAAGACAGCGTCGTCGCGCTCTACTGCTACCGGCGCAAATTCTTCTGGTTTTGCCGTCGAGCATGCGAACTCTTTCGCAGGCCTTTAAATTTGCCCGCCGAATTTATAGCGAATCATTCCCAATACGAGCCTCTATGTTTTATTGACGAACGTTTGTTCTGTTCGCTCTCCTACTATTTGTTATCCGTTTCGGAAGAACTGGGTAACTCTGAAGCAATAAATTCAACCGATCACTGTTCATTTTGCATGCAGACCACAACAATGTTTTTAAAGGTTCTGTAGTCATAGGACGCGTGTTGGAGACTTGTGACTTGTCGGTGCAATGTGGGGGCCGTTTTTTAGTGTTTACTGGGGCCAAATTAAATCTTGTACCTGGCTGGCAAACTTTAACGCTCCTAATTAGGAGACAGATAATGCCGATAATTACATTCGCTCGCTTTACGACTATTCCGATGCAATTTTGCTACAGTGATGGCAGATCTGATAAAAATGGCGAGGAAATTATGATACATTCTTAGGGACGCATGTAAAGTCGCAAATTGTCTCATATCCCGGCTTCTTTTACGTCCGGTGTCTACAATATGTTGGCAAAGTGCACAGGAATCAAAATGGTACCATTTCCATCCGCTGAGTTTCTCTTAGATCCTTCCCCATTATACTGTAGACTGACGCTTCAGCACGAAATTGTCAATATTTCAGTGCAAAATTCATTTAAATTTTGAAATATAAGAGTTAGATCGTAAGATTACTGGGTATTTAACTTTGTACAAATATTTACAAGTTTTTCTAAGTTAGGCCCGCACAGGCGTAGTGAACGTTGTCTTGACTGCATTCTTTTTCAAGTTCTCTATTAATCATTTTCTCTTAACTGGAACGCTGTATCTATGATCATCATTTATAATAATAGTATTCAGACGTGTGCCTGGGTTGGTTCCCCTGTAGGCAAAGGTGGTTAGGCATAGACAGTGTTCCAACAGTTACCAAATTTAATTTGGTTCGGTTACAATTCGGTAACTATTTCCAGTAAAACAGATGATTTGCTATAGCGGAGTTCATATTCCGAGGCTTTTCCGAGGCCGACCGCGGCCGTCCTATGTTAGAACATGGGACGGAACGGAATGTCGGTCGCCTTCTCGGTGGTGTCCAACGCGTGTTCGTTTATAACTGTACTGTAGCTGATGAGGATTTATTTAATAATGGTTTATTAACAATAAGACGATAAGTACAATAGGCGATAGGCAACATAAAAGTTACATTCTCAGTCTACTCTTTCTCATAACTACACAACCTCCTATATGTGAGCATCACTTCACCCAATGCCATCTAACATCAGTGAGCTTCAGTATTTATACTGAGAAATTGTACAAACATCTCTGTCTAATCTCTAGGTACGATCTCAAGTAGTTTCGAACTACTAACGAAACACTCGTTTCTAATTCCTGTTTACGTATTGTCAGTATATGTATCAACAAGATAAAAACGTGTTCTAAAAGGGTGAGCCAGACGTTCTTATTTCACTGTTGAGTAATTATCTTAGATAGTACTGTAGATAAAAGTCTCCCTATTTTACAATCGATATTTCATCAATTATATCACTGGACAATGTTTGGCCTTTGACGTCAGCCATTTTTTCTCGAATATTCTACTCTACGTGTACATTACGACTGTTCCATACTACATGAGCATCAGTCATCTAATTAGTTTAATTAGTCTTTCATTATTCGGGTTAGTTCCCGACAGGAACGGCCTCGGGAAAGCCTCAGAGTATAAACCTCGCTTAAAAAATACTGTTAGTTGCGAAAATATGCTAACTTTTCATCCAATCTTGTGGTACGATTGTTGTCAAAAACGGTTACAAATTTGATGTGCTGAAATGCGAACTGTAAACCACACTTGGCGCTATGTTATTTCGCAAAGTAAATATTCGATTATAATGTATTTTTCTTTTCAAATGTGTCTCCATTTGTTCAACTGCATTCTCATCATGTAGCGGTTAAAAAGCATTTTCGTACTGCTTCTGCAATTTTAGTTCGGAAACTTTATGTACGTTTGGATTCAATGAGATGACAAGAATGTGAAAAGAACGTAAAAACAGGATCAGGAGACACGCATCAGCATGCAGTATTGTGCACTTTGAAAACATTTGACCAGACGGCACGTGCCGAAAAGCATACGAGTGATGAATTATCATCATACATTAGGACTGACATAATATTATAGAAATGGTATAAATGGCAGATCTTGGACACGATAGAATGTGAATAGAAGAAGTGCAGCAATATCAATGACAGTTTTGTTAAAGCAATATAATATGAGAAGATCATGATCGAGATTTAGGAAATAAAACTTTAGTTACATATTCTAACAGTAGACATCTAATTTAAAGATTATCTAACACTGCCGGCAGCCCATTGGCTGTCCAATGAAACCACCATTTCCACCGCCAAAGCCACCGCCATAGCCACCGCCATAGCCGCCCGAAGCATAGCCACCACTACCACCGTAATTACCACCGTATCCGCTGTTGGTGCCATACGCACCACCAGCAGTACCGTAACCGCCGCCGTATCCCCAGTCGTTCGTGTCCGTCTTAGTGACATCACCGCTGTTCTCTTCATCTTCTTCACCGCTGGTTGACAGATCGGCACCTGGGGCTTCTGTGTTCGTGAGAAGGTTGCGCTCGGCGCGAAGGGCATCTCGTCGTTTTCGTCCGCATCCACCTGATGCGCATCCGACAACGCAGGCAGGGACGCAGGCTGGCTGGCAGGCAGGAGGGCAGACAGGTGCTGGGGCGCAGCACGGTGGTGGCGGGGGCGGTGCAGGGATGCAGCAAGGTGGTGGGGGTGGAGCACAGCATGGGGGCGGGGGAGGGGCACAACAGACCGGACCGCAGCAGCCGGCCGGACCGCAGGCCGGCCCGCAGCCTTGACGCTTTTGCCGAATTGCAAGCATCACTTCTTTGAGCTCTTTAGCCTGCAAAATTGTATTATTACGCCGGGGCAATTGGCTGGACTCGAAATGGTAATATTCAAATCGACACAAAGTGGCCTGGTTAGGTATCTCAACCTTGTCAAAGAATTGCAGTGACTGAGGAATTCCCAAATCTGGGGTTGGCGGGGTTATCTGGGCAGGATACAAATCAGTCTGGGGTTACATAGGGTACGTATGGGATAAGTAGAGTTGCAACTTCGTGTGGGACAATACTTCCCATACCCTATGCCAAGCTCAGTCCCAAACCAATTATTATACAACACTTTCTTATATAATTGAATATTACACAGGAATAAAGATATCAAGTATCCGTTTCAGATTACCATAAAAAGCAAACGGATAAAGAAATAGTAAAAAATTGTGCCCAAAAACAAAAAATCAAGCAATACCTGTCCATATTCAATAGCAAACGATGCAAGTGCAAAAACAAACACAAGTCGGAGTTCCGTCGTCATTCTGCACAAGCAAGAACAACAGGAGAAAAGCGGACGCACTTAGTTGAGAAAGTAGTAGTAGTAGGAGGACTGAGTTGCTGTTGCACTATCTTCCCCAACTCATAGCTGGTAATAAATACCGCCGCTAAGCAGGAACAGGCGAGCCCGATCGTGGCCGATCGTTCGTGGCGGTCGATTCCGGCTGTTCCGGCTGTTCGGCGCGATTAGAAAACGATCCGCCGAGACAATCTGATCGTGCACGGCGAGGTGTCGGTCCGGTCACTCCGGTCATCGGTCACTAAAGTCCACTCGCGCGCCGCTGCCAGCAGTCTTGTGAAAACCTTATTATTGACCGTCGAGTGGTCGCGACCGGTTAAAGCTGTGAAGAGGCGCCGCATTAAAAAGTGCTAATCGGAAATAATGGTAATTCGCTTTACAATGCTGTGCAATGCTGCGTAACGAACTATACAATACAATGCAATGCAATATCGCTGCGCAATGAGCCCGCAATTCATCAATCGTGCGAGCCAATGAATGGCAGTGGATCGGAAAAGGCTTGGGTCACGTGCCCCCAAAATGGAATCGCAACTTTGCGTACCCCAGATAATTACTCCTTTAAAGTCACTCTCTGTACCCTTCAGACAGACAGCGTTGTTCCCCCAATAAGTCCTGGCAATCTGCTCACCCCACCATGGGAGAGCCCAATGTCAGGTGATTGAATCTTGGTCTGATCATTTGAACTTGCTCCTCCCACAAGAATATCCATAATTCGATTTACATTGTTCCACACTACATGTGACCGACTATACTTTTCCTACCCACGATTGGTACTTATTGAATAATATTCTTCAATGAGCAATGAATGCTATTCGGTCGCCGCGTCACATTGTCTGTCGCTGCCAATTTTCTATTCTTATTACTCATTCTTCTTTTGACGTTGACTAGCAGACAACCGGAGCTGGGAATAAGCGACTCTGCGACAGACAATCCGATCGTGCAGACGAGGTGTTGGCCCTTCGGTCCTATTCGTTCCGGTCAGCGGTCACTAAAGTCCACCCGCGCGCTGCGTCGTTTTTCACCCACACTGCCGCCGCCAACATCGGTGGCTATTTGTTTGTCATCCGGGACCGGAACCTGTTTATTCTTCTTCTGGCAGCTCTCTATGAAGTGTGACTGAATTGTCAACTAACGCTTCAAAGTTCAAAGATATTCGGCGCTTTTGAGACGGAACTATGCAGAGCTTAAAAAAGGTTCCAAAGCTAAATACAGAATAGCTTAAAATAGGTAGTTCGTGGTGTATATTCTGAATTTTCACTAATTTTTTAAAAATTCGTTCTCTATGTGTCCCCAGATCGCTTGTGGTTGCTTGTGGTTGGATGTCGGGTTCATTCGCAATGAGGGCGGCAAATTTGGTTCCGCAATTTTCAGATAATTTCTGAACATGCATCACACACAATTTGATCAAGTGCCAAATGGTTCACGTTAAGTGCAATCGATAGCCTCGTGAGCCTATGCAATTAATAACAAGCAATCCGATACATTAATCATCTATAAGAGTGACTTGGAGTTAAGCAATCCAGCCTCTAAAATTGACTTGACGACCCTCTGATCCATGGATTTATAGAACGCTATATTTCCCATTCTCATTATACGGTATATCCGTCAAATATGTAAGTAAGTAAAATAAGTGGTTCAGGCGCGTCTCTAATCCAATTCATTGACGAAACTTTATGCTTGACAATAATTTCTCGCTCTGCTTCAGCAGTTGGCACGCATTGGTTCTCTGCTTGAAACAAATATTGATCGCGATTAAAATTGCGCCAATAGTACGACTACCAATATATTTAGGCCCAAAAATATTCCAATTTGTCCACTGAGCGCGCCAATGAGTCGTTCGATCGACAAACAGTTCTCCTGAATAAACGGTGGATATGGCAATGATTTAAGTACAAATTCAATTTGTGCTTGATCAGGGCCAAGAAGAACACAGTAATTCTTCTTTGCCATATAGTGAATACGAACTCGGTGCAGCTGCCAGTGCAATTAGAGACACTTTCAGGACTGAAGATGAATAGCGTCAAATCAACTGACTCCGTGTGCATTCCTTGTACGTATTGTTTCCTTCAAAAGAAGGCATGCTTTCCAATGAGCGCTTACAAGCTTCTTCGATCGCATTACATCGACACCCAAGCGGACAATTTTTCCTGCTATTTTCCTCCCAACACTGCTTGGGTTGATTTAAAAATGAAACGACTCGATAGACAGAGGTTATGCTAAGTGCCACACTTAGATTTCAACCAAAACTCAGCGAAACTGGTGAATCCAATGACGTTTCTTGGCTTCCTCTTTCATTACTTCCAGTGAAGGCTATAAATATGGGCATGGTTACTTCCGACGAGGAATGGATATTGTTAAAGGCTGAACGGTCGATTTTGAAGCGAATTCGCTTGTTCTTTTAAGCTGAATGATATGTTCTTTGTTGAAAATCCAAAACTTATTTTGGATTGAAATACCATTGAAGTATCAGGTTCCAGAAGTAAGACATTCATTCTTTTAGTTTCGTTGTCATTAACACTTTCTTAAAAATGACTCACTTCAATTTCGTACACTTTCAGAATTTCTTTGCTAAATTTATGCTTTAACTCGCTACTTGAAATATTGAACTGATAAAGTTTATTGATCATGAAGTCCATTGCATTGAAAATATTCATTTCATTAATGTTGATCGCTGGCTCATCTTGCTTTGTATTGTATAAAACATTATGGATATTCGCTAGGAAGCGATCCATATCCAATAAGTAGCAATGCATAATTCGCAGTAATGGCGTGGGTCAGTTACCATTTCTTAGCAGTTTTTGTTTGGTTAGATGAATGTCGCAAAAAATTCGATGGTAAAATTTGTAAAAAAATGCTTTGGTTGGGGTAAAGAATTGTTGAAAGCAAATTTATCTAATTCAGTTGAAGAGAGGGGAACGCAGACCGTTGTTGCTGGCAGAGTTAGTGATTCATTGCTGATCATTTCAAGTTTCGAAGAAGGTGATACATTATCAGATTGGTAATAGAGCTGGTTGCACAACTTGGCGCAAAGATACCGCATGCAAGATAAACTGCTATCCAACAGAAAGTCTGGAGCAGTCTTTTTGAAGTGGCCGATTTTGTCGTTTTTACTTTGGTCAGCGTTGTTGGTATTAAGCTATACAAATTCTTCTCTCGGCAATTTTTAGCACTAAGAAGATTGTCGCCTTTATCATGTTCTTTTTCAATGCTGCCATAGACCGTAGCGCAAAGCGTGAATAAAAATGAAGTAATTGAAATGCAATTCAACCCAACGAAGACGCTCCAAACATTACTATGCTGCCACGATAGTTTCTGTTGTCCATACAAATGTCTCTTGAAAAATCGGATAAGAAAACGCTTCGACTTTGATCCGTGTTCGAGCAACGTAGCTAGACTCCAATGACTCAGTTTTTTGACAATTTTACTTCGAAAAAATATAACCCTACCTCCATACAGAACCTGACAGGTGATGGGGTAGCCGGTACGATACCTTCGTGTCGGGATGTCTGCGCGAATTTAAAAACACCATTTTTTTGCACTGCATAGCGGAAATGTTTTTTTCCGGTTGTTCGTTATGTGAGCAGTTGAATGCATTTGCAAATAGCAACAGTGTATAGCAAAGTTCGAGAGCGAGAAGCTTTATTTTTGACATGTGTTTCAGTACAATAATTTTTCCATTAACATTCAACTACTATTCTAACAAATTCTGCAATCAGTCGGTTGGCCAGTGTAACTTCCATAGCCATTTCCACCATTTCCTCCGCCAAAACCCCCTAGATTATACGCTCCGCCGCTGTATTCACCACCCATATAGCCTCCGTACGCTCCACTAATGCTGCCACCACCGCCATTGTACGCTGGATTGTAACCCCAATCACTGATTGGCATGTTCGAATCGAATCCGCCTTCATACTCGCTTTGACCTGCTTCGTTATCGGCCTTGCGTTCTTCGTCGGTTAGCAAACTGCGCTGGCTACGAAGGAGGTCTCGCTTTTTTCGACCGCATCCTGAAACCGCATCTTTTCATATTCAGGGGTTCTTCTCATAAAACAGTTGTCGTCGCAACTCTTGTAACTAAAACACTATTCGAGAATAGGCCCCTGAGATTATTTTTTGGTATTGCGACAAACTTTGGAGTCAGCGCAGTGCGAAAAATTTTGATTACCAATAGCTTTCTCTGGATTAGCTAATTTTTACTCATAATTGCTGCAATGCTAAGCGATTATTTGCATTTTTTTCGTTTAAGTGTCACTGATTTCTGATTTATGGTCGGTCCTTGAGCTACAAAGAATTTAATAAAGACTCTAATTCTTGAGCCTGACACCGTACCAATTAAACACATTCTAGGTATGACATTTTTAGATCTATGTAGTCCTTATACCCCTAATTAGGCATTTCGTTCGAAAGAGCGTTATATGTTTTCCACTTGAAAAAATAAACTTTGCGGCAGCTTTAATCATAGTTTGAGAATCGCTAACCTCTCGCTCCACATCCACCAACAACACAAGCCGGTACGCAGGCAGGTCGGCAGACTGGTGGACAGAATGGTACTGGAGCGCAGCACGGCAGTGGTGGTGGCGGAGGTGGTGGCGGTGGAGGGGGAGGGGGAAGACAACAAGGTGGTGGGGGTGGGGGTGGGGGTGGTGGAGGTGGTGCGCAGCACGGTGGAGGAGGTGGTGGCGGCGGTGGTGGCGCACAGCAGGCGAAGCCGCAACAACCGGCAAAACCGCATTGAGGTCCACAGCCGAGCTGACGTCTGTGCCTTCGGTAGATGGAAATTTCAGTGCTGTTATTTGCAGCCTGAAAGCTAAGTTGAGTATTTTCCGTTTCAGACTGATAGACAGAGTGAGAGCGGGAAGGAAGTAACATGGTATGTATATGCCAGACTCGGCCACGGGTCGGCGACTGGGGATAATATGAAGTCATTTCTTTCAGCTGGGGGTAATACATTTATCATCAGATAACTTTCGATTAGGCGCTGCATGATAGTAATATTATCAAATATTATTTCATTACTTCGTTGGCAATCTTTTAAGATTAGAAATTGTAAAATTTAAAATTTAAAACTGCTGATCAGTAATTTATGAAAAAACCGTCAATAATTTGCGCATTCCACTTCTATCACATCCAAGCGCTCACTATGATTGATTAAAGCTCTTAGTCAGCATTACCTGAGTAATTTCTGCCGAAATCGCTATCACCGCTACGGCAAGAAAAAACCTGAGAAAATCGAGAGACATTTTCGGGAAAATAATGCACAGCGTTGACGGATAAGTGATTCTGTAGCAGCAACGTCCGCAATAGCTTTAAATACCGGACGGAAATCGTGATCATTTTCGAAGTCGTGGGGTTCCGGGTTGATTACAACACGACCACGTTAAGACAACGATAGCGCTACCGAAGCGGAGAGGGCGCGAGTCTGATTGTCAATCACTTTCGCTCTCGACTCAGCCCAGCCCGAAGTGAGTCTTCCTAGACGAGCTGTCAGCCTTCCGCGTGGGCAAGAGCAATGTTTGCCAAAGACGATTGTATTATGTATTTGACTGAAGAGGTTTTTCACAGATCACAGTTCGAAATCACGCAATTATTCATATTCATGTTTGTCTGATTATAATTCGCAGCATTTCACAGCGTCTCAAAATGGCAGGGCAATCAAGTTATTTTCAGTACCCCATCATCGTGCATTCAGTTTCTCGCTGTGTAGCCAACATGAATGAATATCAGGATTTGCGAGAATTTAAACTAGGATCTTTGATGGTTTTACATCCACCAATAATGAGTAATAGGTGGGGGTATTGAGAAGCTTTCTAAAAGCTGTGGTAATCGCGATCGCATTGTGGTGGAGTCTTTGCGAAGAAATAGATTATAGAGGAAGCAAAAACTTTAGAGGGGTTGGAGTTTTGTATGGCTCAGTTCAATTTTACGGTTAAGTGTCAAAGAGCGCGAACGCACAATTTTCTAATCACCTACTTGAGCGGCACTAGCACTGCCTGCTTGTCCTGCATTTGTTCAGTAGTGACCCTCACAGGTACTCACCAATTGAATTTGTGCACAAGCGTGAAAAAATACTTTCATTTTGGATACATTACGGTTCAAGTGAACTGGTCTGATGAGTCGCCCTCCTCTAGGGTCCCCTCAACCCGTACAGCTAATGTGTCTCAGAATAGCCGCCTGCTTTGCAAATCAGTTTTCTGTACAGTTCGCAATATTTTCACATATGTCTGTGTTCGGGTTATTGTTTTTTGATTTGCAGTTCAGCTTGTTGCAAGGAGCAAATTTTACGTGACGATTATTTTTGTATCAGCAACATAATTTATGTATCCCTCCAAATAGAAACCTTATCGAAGAATCAATAATTATCGTAGTCAGATGCTAATAGCCAGCATAGCATTGTCTGCAAAGACCCGAATATCCGCTATGTCCACCGTAACCGTATCCAGTATTGTAACCACCGTAACCGTTTCCATAGCCAGCAACATGTCCACTGTAACCATTACCATAACCAAAACCATATGATCGCTTCTTCACATCGTTTTCCTGTTCTTCGTTGGACTCTTTTTCTTTTGACTTACTGTTTTCTTCTCTATTAGTATCGCTCAACAAATTTCTGTGCCCTCGCAGAACGTCTCTTCTTTTTCGTCCACATCCGCCACCGCATCCGACGACGGCAACACAGGCGGGAGCGCAGGCTGGTTGACAGACGGGAGGGCAGACGGGTGCTGGAGCGCAGCACGGTGGTGGCGGTGGTGGTGGAGGAAGGCAACAAGGTGGTGGTGGTGGTGGTGGAGGTAGACAGCAGGGTGGTGGTGGAGGTGGAGGAGGGGCGCAACATGGGGGAGGAGGAGGGGGTGCGCAGCAAACTGGACCGCAGCAGCCGACCGGACCGCAGGCGGGGCCGCAAGCAACTTGGCGCTTTTCTCGCAGAGCAAGCATCAATTCTTTCAGCTCTTTAGCCTGAAATTTTACAGGTATGTAACATGAATTCTTGCCAGAAACTATAAGAAAAATAGGTACCCAGGCACCCGATTCCTGTCCCCTTTCTCTGCTTTGTTATTCATACTAAATAAAACAATCTTTTACAATAACTGTATCTATAATATCTATTAAAATGTGATCTACATTGATTTCTTTTCACTGGATTTGGCTATATGGGTCAAAGTTTACGACATGAACGCATTCAAATTAATCGTAATCATGTAAATATTAAAATATCAATTACCTCTATCAATTCAACTATACTTGTAGCCAAAGCAAAGGCTAATAGCAGACACAGAGCATTAGCCATTATCAACTATTGAGCGACAGAGATTCCAGAAAAATTAGAGATAGTTAATGGTAAGTTGTTGATGAAAATACAAAATGGCAACTGTAGGTTGAATTCAAGTGACCTCTTCACCTTTGAACAATCGAAGTCGGGCGGTGGCACTCGAGAGGCGATGAGCCGTTAAGTACCACCTGAACGACTGTCTCGTGAACGATTAGTCGTGGTGTTCCGGTACAAAGAAAGGAAGGATAGTAACCAATCGTGCAGGTGTCATCTGTTCGCACTTCAGCGTTCAATGCATAGATCAAAGCTCGTGGGACTCAGAAGTACCGGCTGTTTGACTTTGTCTCGAGCTTTCCCGGTCAGATGGACGACTGTTTGTGCATCGTTACGGCGCGCTGTGTTAAGTTGTGATTCGCTGCGCTCCTTTGTAAGCGAGAGACATTTGATGTATTGACTGCGGCGAATGAACAAAGATAGGCGCAGTGATCGGTCAATTTGTCAGATGGACGGGCCCGCTAACCAGTCTCGTCCGACAAACAAACAAAGAAATGGTGTAATGACTCGCCGAAGTGAAAACAATCTGACACACCGAGACACGATATGGCCCTGAGATCCGACCGCCCCAGACGTCCACTTCCCGGATCACACGATTATCCCTCACGATGGCTCAGTGTCGAAGTTTCGTCGAGTATTTATTGCTTCGGTAGCCAACACCTGACACCCATTAATACTTTGTTGCATATACATTAATACTGTGCTGACTACAGTCCAGTGAATAACAATGGATTTTCCGTTTCGAATTATTCTTGTATCCTTCTTAGTAGCTGCTGTTGCTGAAATTGTTGAGGTAATTAATAACTTTCTATGTCATTAAAGAATTAAAGAGCACAATGAGCAACTCAGATTTATGAAATCAGTGTTTTAGATATACGAAATCTGAATATCAATCGATATTTCCAGGCCAAAGAGCTCAAAGAAGTGATGCTTGCAATTCGGCAAAAGCGTCAAGGATGTGGTCCCGCTTGCGGTCTGGCCGGTTGCTGTGGGGTCGTCTGCTGCGCCCCTCCCCCACCTCCATGCTGCGTGGCGCCACCGCCACCGCCGCCGCCTCCACCTCCACCACCGCCATGCTGTCTCCCTCCACCACCTCCACCACCACCATGCTGTCTCCCTCCACCACCTCCACCGCCACCAGTCTGCCCTCTCATCTGTCGACCAGCCTGCATTCCCGCCTGCATCGCAGTCGCTGGATGCGCGGGAGGATGTGGACGAAAGCGGCGCGACGTTCTGCGAGGACACAGAAATTTGCTGATTGATGAAAGCGGAGAAGGAGAAAGCAAATCGAAAGGAAATGAGTCCAATGAAGAACAGGAAAGCGACGTGAAGAAGCGATCATATGGTTTTGGTTACGGTATTGGCTATGGCGGTTCTTACGGTTATGGAAACTTGGGCTATGTTAGTGGATATGGTAGTGGATATGGCGGTACTTATGGAGGAAATTACGGAGGCTACGGAGGTTACGGTAGTCAGGCAACTGGTTGTAGACAATGCTATGCCGGATATTGATTATTTATATAAACCAATAGTATGCTAATTGTTATGCTATCTATTGCAATATTTCTGATTACAGAACCCTTCTTACTGATAATACGAGAACAATCCTCCCTCTTAATTGCATTTATTTTTCAAATAAGTAGGCTATTTCTTGTTTCAAGGCCCGTGCATACCTCTCCTGCAATTACTGCAAAAGTTTTACTGCATGCACAAAACATAGGATATCGATTACTATGCTGTGTGCATGCAGTAAAACTTTGCAGTAAAAACAGGAGAAGTATGCACGGGACTTAATGCTAAATATTTTGCTAAGAAAGGTATCAACCAAAAATTCTTTCTGATTTTTTGAATGCAAAATTACGCTTTTTGCAAAATTGATTTTAGTTTTGCGTCTTTTAGGAGAAAATGAAGATAAGATGTTTAATACTTTTTTTAGCTTCCTTATGTTTTTTCATATTCAGGCAGTTTTACTAATGAGAACGGGGATATTCATTTTATTTGGTCTACATTGTTGTTTGATATCGCAAAATTCCTATTTTCCGAATAAGAAAGGGCCCTTCTTGATTGGAAAATGAGGACAGTTTTTGCACGCATCTGTTCACCAACAGAGACTCTTATTCGCTGAATGAATAAAGTTTGCGTAATGCGCACTGTATGTCGTTGAATACATGAAATGACCAGCTCCAACAGGATCAAAAACGTTTCATGTGCTATCACTCTTAAAGGGATCAGTGGAACATTTTGGGTGTACTTTATTCTCGAAAGTTCAAATTCACTTTACACTTAACTGATCAGTCAGCCATTTGAGATGATTGACTGTTAACCGTTAACCACTGGAGCAGCGTGTCGTTAACTTACGAGTTTTTGGTTTTTAGCGGCTAACACAAAGAAGCGGTCACTTTGCCCTCAATAGTGGTCAACCGATTGAAGATAATAAGAAACACCAAAAACCCACATCTTGCAGTGCAGGAATACTGATAGTGCGCGATCAAATGTTTAGAGCTATATTTACTGTAATTTTTGAGCACCGTCTTTTTAAATTTTCACCTCTGAGTGACTTCCATGCTTATTTTGCGGTGCGAGCACTTGCAAACATTATTTAGTCTTTTTTTTTACTTCTTTCTTGAATGCTTCTAAGTATTTATACACAGCTTGGTTACTGACAAGTACCGCCACAAAATGCGTATATAAATAGCTCAAAGAGAAGTAATCAACGATGCATCATCTGATACACGTATTATGCAATAATATCGATGAAGATAAGAGACTTTGCAATGAGAAAAATAAGTGAGCAAATATTAGCATTTATCAATACACAATAGGCAATCTGTTGATATACAATCAAAAGAAACCCACTAATATTATAAAACGACGCAACAACCGATCGTCGCTTCATTAGACTTGTAGCGATGTCTACTCTCTATTGAGTTTATAGCATCGTCGTTGAACGAACTGGGAGTGTTGTCAAAATGCGAAGAGGAGCAATGGACGTTGTATCCAGACGCTCCATCATCAGCAAAGCCGTTTGCCCAAGAGTGATCGCCCCCGATATTACTATGACCACTGCCACCATCCCGGCAGTTAGCGTCGTTTTGGTCACCACTTCCACTATTGTAGTCAATGCTGTGGCAATTAGCATCGCTGCTTCTTCCTCTGAAGTCGTTGATGAAATAGTTGGCGTCGCTACTTCCTCCACCACAATGATCACTGCTAGAGAAGCCTCCGCCACAATCACTACTGGTGTAGCCTCCGCCGCAGTCACCGCTACTGGAGATGCCGCCGCCACAGTCGTCTCCCATTTTTCACAATATGTAGATGGCTTTAGGAACAAGAGTCTCAGAAAGTGAACTGAACATATGGCGGGACGTTCAAACTGTTATATACCGAAGTTCGCTGATTCATTTTAATGAAGAGAACGCAGGCTGAATATTTACCGACTGCCTTAGTTTGAACAGCTAACACAATAAATACCAGCGCAGTTTCAACGACAAGCGAATGACGTCATCACAGCGAACTATTTCGTTAAAGTGTATGGTCATGCGTGGAAAGACGTTAGTGAAGGCGGCTAACCAAAAAAGATGTGCAGCTGAAGTAGTGCAAATATTTGGGCTTTTCTGTGTTCGCATTTTCTGGACGTCCGGTGATGTCGCTTTTGTCAATGAAACATGATAATTCTCCCTCAGTACTATAGACTGCCTTCCGCTACTCTTTGTTTCATAACATATTTTGCTTCATGTTCAGAGTTCCAGGTCTCTCTCATATTTTGTATCGCCATTATTGAATCGTTAATTCCCCTGCATAGGCAATACTAGAATCAGTCGATATCTAGATGTTGAATGCTTCAAATTCATTTTGGACACCGCCTCCCCCAATTAAATTCAACAGTTCACTGAGACAAAATTTCTCCATATAGCAAGACTAAATACCCCATGCATAATAGCAGAATACCCTCAGAAAAGAAAGAAAAGATAGAAAAGAGACTTCTTTCCCACTACTGAGTTTTCGCATAAAACTGTATTCATGCAGACAAAAGTGATAATACTGTTTGCTAAATACGGCGAATGAAAAGCTGATCAGTTGGAGAAATCAATGTTGCTGCCAATTTAGCTAACATTTTAAAAATCAACAGGACAAAAGGACATCTTAACCATACATTTAACAGATGGCGAAAGTTAGGAGAAGGTCCAGGAAAAATTTGTATAATCCGGGTATAAAATTTTGCACATTCTTTGCTTAGAATTCGAAAATTTTAAGATTGCTTCGTGGATAATTAATTCTTATGAGCAATTACGATTCTATCACTTCGTTTCATTGCTGAATAATCAAAGACCGTTCGTGCGATAATTTTTAATACGCGCATTGAAATCTGACGTACAGTGATGATTTTTGTTGTCTAAGGGCCCGTTCATACCTCTCCTGTTTTTACTGCAAAGTTTTACTGCATGCACAAAACATAGTAATCGATATCCTATG
>JAQGAX010000286.1:0-18865 GCA_034698105.1 Plectus exinocaudatus | reverse complement strand
ATCTGGTCTGGTCCTATTTCAATAAAATAGGTATATGTATCGATTCGGTCCAAAACTAGGTCCACTAAGCAATGGATCGATCCATTCCAGTACGGTCCGGTGCACCGAGTGCCAGATTTGATTGGTACACCAAATAATTCGGTCCACGGTCCAGTGGCTCGATCCAGCTATAGTTGCACACATGGGAAAAGATTTCAACCATGTCGGAATAAAGCTTTAACCTAACTACCATGCCATCGCCAAAGCGCTACAGTCGACCATATTCAAACAAAGTCCTGTGAATGGCATAGTATTATTCCAGAAGCGTTTCAATTAAAATCGGATTGTATGTAGGATGTTTGAAAATGAAAATGATACGAATTTGAGCTTGCATTTGAGCCGAAATCCTGACACGAAGGTACCGCACCTTCGCCCTGCCTAGGATACCCGTAAATAGCCCGCAAAACTGCCACGGCCACCTCTGCTTCCTGATATTCTGGTCTCGACAATCCCGATTTTTCCCCAAGTCTATATCCGTAACTTTCAAGTACCATTGATGTATTAATACATTTTTTAGACTTCAGTTCGTCAGCTTTTCAACGATTTGCTATGAGCTTGGTCTGGACGATCAAATTCTGATCCAAAGCAGCACAATTGAAATATATACTTCAGTGAAAAAGCTACCCTATACCGTTACGGAGTCGTTTTGAAGACAGCCTATTAATCATTCCTGCTCCCTTTCCCTACCTAATTCTCAGTATACCCTGTGTCTTAGTGTCAAAATCTCGGTTCTCATGTATCCGAAAATTCCTATCTCTCGCTATCTCTCTTTTTTGCAAGAAGTCTAGTCTAAGCTTCTCGGGAGTTCTGGAATAATCATGGATTGAAAATCGAGAATCCAAGTCTCATTAATCTCGATGGTTTTTCGATGCTTGAATCTTCGTCCATCTGTGCCTAACCTTGCGACTGCATCAAAAACGATTCCGTAACGAAGCATTTAGGTATATTTTCGTGATGGTTGGGCTGTAACATTAAACCTTCGAAACGGAACATGGCAAGACAAAAAAGCAGAAGTAGGCATGGTGGAGGCTGCATTCAACTTTGGAACGTCAGCTACACTCAACATTCTTAATGTTTATCGACCGCTTTCTTATGCTAAAGGCGAAATTCGATGCATCAGACAGCGGAGCAGACGAGATTGCGTATCTGTTTGTCGATTTCAATTGATCAACAGACTATGCAATTGCTCAGCAGCAATGTTGACAACATTGATGCCATCTTTAACGGTAACCGATCAGTTTTAATCATAACATAAGATGGCTATCAGTTTATCAGTTAAGAAATTAATTAAGAGCTAATTAATTCCTTTAAGGCTGTTTCCTTTTTAATTATAAAAAATAGTGTATTTATTTGTTACATACATATGACCTATTTTTTAGATAAGCAGACATGGACTCTGGGGTATTTTGGATATCCCTCCCAAAGAGATCTCATCCAAGAGGGGGTCGAAGTTTAGGGGGATTGAAAATTGTTCAACGCAGAAGGGGAAGTGCAGT
Organism: Plectus exinocaudatus; assembly: GCA_034698105.1. Lineage (NCBI taxonomy): Eukaryota > Metazoa > Nematoda > Chromadorea > Plectida > Plectidae > Plectus > Plectus exinocaudatus. The sequence continues at coordinate 17,330 of JAQGAX010000286.1, read as the reverse complement.
GTTTGTGGCCGGCAGGAATTTCATAACTTTCTTTTAGGTCGCTAATTATATACGCAGTGAAAATTTTTCAACCGCCATTACCCTCTAAAGAGTCAACGTATTTTAGGGGACCCTAAATCAGCTACATTACCCATTGCCCAACGTACTGTGCCAACTTCTATAAGCCAGCCTTAATGTTCAATACGAAAGGGCCCTAAAAATATGACGAGGAGATGTATAGGGTGCGCTGTTAAAAAGTACACCCCTTTGCGTTTGTTGTATCTCAGCAGTGGATCAGCCAAATCGCACGTTATTTAAACTTAAGGTACCCCACCATATAAGTAATGTTGTATTAAAAAATTAGCAAGATTAGTTCATTTATTTGTACGTTATGACCGATGATTATGATCGATGACAGTTTTTTTATGCTGATTAAGAATCTGTACTCAAAAATTCGATCACTTCATTATAAATGAAAAATTTTGCTAAATCCGATTTTCCTACGTGATCAAATTTTGTAAAATTTCTCATTTTTAAAGAAGTGATCGAAATTGCATAGTCAGGCAAAATTGGAATAATTTGAGTTCCCACCAAGCTTTTGCTTTATTATGGCACTTTTGACCCTGATTATGCAAATTTTTCTGAGCCCTTCCCAAACTTTCGAGACCTGTTCGTTACGTGTTTGTTTGAGGCTATCGGTATATTAGAATATTAATGGTAATTTTTCAGCAGGTATTGAAATTTTTTTGAAAATATTTTCTCGATTAAGTCAAATCGTTGCTTAGATATGATACAACACTTGGTTTCCAAGGTAGGACACCGATAACTTCAAAAATTGCCCCCTTACTTCCCACAGGAAATTTCATAAACTGTTATAAAAAAAATTATTTTTGTGACCTTTTTTGCTAAAAAGAGATCGACGATTCTGCTTTCCCAGTTAAGTGCAATGTATCAGGAGCGTTAACGACTGAGGCAGGCGCGTCCATTCCCTCATCAACGACCCTCCGGCAGAGGACCCACCTCACGGCCTAAGTCTGTTTACTTGTCGATTTCATGATTGAATTCACTCATACAGAATACAAATCCTTGCAATCTGGAGCGCTACAATTCATGTATGACTAACAACTATACTGCTGATGCTGACTGCGTAAATAAATGTGTTGATATCTGTGAACGATTAGAGTTCAACATTTTGGTCAGGAAAAATGATTTTGGCGCTCCCCTTCAATCATATCACATGATTATGTCTATTAAAAGTTTGAATTATCCAATATTCGACGAAGAATTCACATGGAATCAAGAAAGGTTTCTGGGCGCTTTTGGTGGAACAATTGGTTTATTTCTTAGCCTCGATTTCTTCATGATTTTCATGTACATTTATAACTTTTTCATTGAGATGCATAGAAAATGGAAGACAAAAAAAAGCGGTGAAGTTGTGAACAAAAATCTTGTCGTTGAAATTTGTCGGAAACAAGATGATTTGCAATTGGGAGCGAAGGTGTGGAAGGAGTGCTCTGCAGAGATACACAGTGAAAAATCGCTACATAGCACTCATCATGGTGGACTTTTACCACAATTGACAAGTAGAGCAAAACGTTGGATCTGGAAGCCCTTATCCGAGGATGCAGCACAGCCGACGTGTTCACGAATCTTCAAATGGCTCGCTTCAAATATGTTTAAGGTAGCTAATGTCGTTTACCTTTGACCGGGCATTTTTATAGTCGAACCCGGATGTAAGAGCCGGCACGGGAAAACGAAAAGTGGCTCTTATGTCCGGGGTCAAATAGTATAGCTGTAGTATAGTAAGGAAATCAAAACGCCTGCTCTTACATCCGGGTCTTACTGTATATTACAACCTTAAAAAGCACAACTGATTCTTGAAGGAATCATCAAGTGAAAAACCTTCGGGCCTGTGTAACATTTTGGAGGATGGATATTTCGGAAATCGACTTAGTTTTGCCAATTCGGCTTAGTTCAGCTTCAAATCACCCTTAATGTTCGTTTTCGAAGAAACGATATTGACTCTCTTGCGGAACTGAATAACACAAAGCGCAGCGCAGATTTCAATGGGTGCGACGTTCGGCGGGCATACTGTATTGTATAGGATTCCGATAGCACGCTCACCTGATCGTTAAGGTTAAATGGGCGTGTATTTGCACTTGTCGAACTCCTCGTACTGATCTCGACGATGAGGTGTGTGTGCTCTGGGAACCTCAAACAGTATGTCCGTCGAACGTCGTGAACCTTGACTTATTCGCTGCGCCTTGTGTTACTGAGTCCCGCCCGCAACAGCGTCAATACCCCCTTCCTTTGCAGAAACACATTTGCGCACGCAAATGAACCTTAAGGGCAATTTGAAGCTGAACTAAATCGATTTGGCAAAAATGAAATCGATTTCAGAAATATCCGTGCCCTAATCGTATATGCACGCAAAGTTTTTTCACTTCAGGGTTCCTTTAATGCAAAAAACTGGCTACCATTATTCAGGTAATGTGAACCTTCACCCAAACAATAAATTAGAAATATGAATATTTTTAATTTAAAAAGATTGAAGAAATTCTCGCTAAAAATAAAAAAACGTTATTTTTAACGAGCAGTCAGATTGAGTTTGCTTCGACGCATGTAATTAAAGCGTTCAGTCTGTATACACCCTTTAAAAAAATCTTTAAATCTGAGAATAAATGTAAATTTCAAGTAATACAAAAACAACTTAATTTTTCCTAGGTCATTGTTATCTTAAGAAAGCAAGTGGATTTGATTGTAAGAATTACTGGACATGTGTATAATTTTCAGATCATCTTGATTATTGCATTTGGTTCGCTTACATTTAAAATGCTCATCAAATTCATCGAACAATTGAAGGTCGGTACAAAAATGTCAACAATGACCTATAACTATCAGCAAGATATATATCTTCCCATCTCAACTTTGTGCCTAGATCTACATATAGAAGTCATCAATAGTCAAGCAACTGACAATGAAGGCATCTGTACATTCACCGCGGAAATGGAAGCGTACTTTGAAAATATAAGTTATTCAAAAGAGACATTTTTAAATAATGAAATTCCTTGGCCTGACATTATTTTGAGCGTTGCCCACGCTTACTTAGTTCAATTAACAGACCAAGAAGCAAGCATGAAAACTGACTGGAAAGGTATTATGGAAACAATCATTTTACATGTACAACACATGTATCAGGTGTCAAAAGTTGGTTAGGGAGACTCGTTGTTGGTTAAGAAAAAAACTGGAGGGATCAAAAATTCAAATTTTTGTCCAATTGTACCAATTTTCCAAGTTTTGACCGATTTCCAAGGGGTTTGAGACTTCTCTCGGATTGGTGGGGGTTCAAATATGTTGGTCACTTAAAGTACCCCAAAGTCACTTACATGCAAAATTGGTCCTGCACCATAAAGATGAATCAAGTTGGTGAGGTGTGGGAGATGAAGATGGGTACGGGTCAGTGTTACACATCTAACACTGACAAAAGATTGTGGGATTCCAGGAAATATATTTCATAATTAAGGTAGCATTTTTAGCGGGACTCAAATTTTAAATGTTTTACCCGACTATGCAAATTTAGAATTTTCGGTCGATTTTCGTGGGGTTGAAGATTTTTCCCGGGTTGTGGGTCAACCTGCCCCAGACTACCCTCACTTACATGTTTGGTCAGTGTGGCTTGGTTAGAAGTGAGAGAAAGGGCATGGGAATTCGCACAAGAGGTGGGCACCGCCTGGCGGTTGGACGGGGTTGCATCTCGTCTCAGCCCGGATTTCTTGGAGGAGCTGCGCAATTCCCCCAAGGTTCTTCAAGTTTTGGATTGAAGATTCAAAATATAATTATTGGCAATAGTCACTGGGTGGAGAGGGAGAACATTGGTTTCTTCGGATTATACTTTAGAAACCTAATAAATATAAGGTAGCTAAAATATTTCACAAAAAATTTATTCCATTTACAAAAAATAATAATTTTTGTCAAAGAGGTTGCCAATACCACAAAAATTCAGATTTTTTGCGCTCCTCTTTCGCACCTGCGGACTTCAACCTTTGTCCACCTCTTGGCTCTATCTAGTGCTGCAAATTTTTACTACGTCAAAGGATTCAGTAAAATGAGGCTGGATCCTGCTCATTTTCGGTTGTTTCCATGGAAACGACTGTCGATAATAATGTCGTTTCGATAAGAACATCAATTGTTGACCTGGAGGCCACATCAGACATGGACACGGGGGATGGGGATATCCCCAAGGGTCCGGATCCCAAACTGAAAAAGTGGTTGGGGGGATGGAAAGAGTGAAAACGTGTTCCTGACGTAGTAAAAATTGTTCCCGGCGAGCTAGAAAGAAGGTCGCTGGGGGTGGGATATCTCCCAGATGGCAAAAATTTCCTCCAAATCCCCCCCAGCCGCCGAAGCTTGTCCATGTCTGGGCCACATCATTCACTTTCTTGAATGAAAATTTGCAACACTATTCTTTCCTTAGTCGCCATTTTAGTGAACCGCGTACGCCTTGGTTACACCTACACGTTACCAGAATCTTTGTCTTTGGAACAGTTGTTGTCATTGGAAGAAAATTTGCAGAAATTGAATATAACAGTAAACGAATTGAGACAGAAATTCGGCAGCGATCTGAAAAAATTCATCTTTCCAATAAGGTATTTTCTGCATCCAAATGTTTAGTTGTCAAAGGCATAAATTAGTTAAAGAATATGTGCAACCTTCAAAAAAGAAATCGTGCGAATAATATTATTGCTGACCGTAAAAAATATAACTGCATGGCGCAATGGCGCAGTGTTTGAGCAATATTAATGCCGATTACTTAACCGAGTTTTAATAAAAAATTTGACTATTACTTTACTGATGACCGATTTTCGACTAATTATCAAGTTTTCACATTATCGCGTTTCTTGCAGTACTTCATTAAATCAGTTATTGAAATAAGCAATTGAATAAAGCACTTTTCCTTTAATTTTAAAATGCTGATCGCGACTTTGCAATGAGTGCTTTTCTAAACTAGTCACTAAAAAAGCATTCAAGGTAAAACATTTTTTTACGTTACTCCGTGACGAAATATTAGTTTTTACTTATAGTAGGCGTAGGCGAAACGACAAAGGTTAAACTTCGGTTAAACGTTGCTTTAATCTCCGTTTCGTGATAATTTCGTTTTCTTTATTTCTTCGTATGTTGTATATTGACTTATGATTACTGTAGTGTTGAAATAATAGTGGGCCAGGGTGGAAGGCTTTGAAACAGTGTAATGACTATTTCTGAAAATACGATGGAGTATTTTGTCATAGTTCAGCATATATTTCAAATCTTGTATTATAAATATGATTTATGCAGCGTCACAAACATCACTGGGTCGAATGAAAATATAATTCCAATCAACTACACAACCAGTGTTAGCAGTTACGGAATTTGTTATCAACTGCCTCTCAATCTTTACCCCTTCCAACGTCAAAAGAAGCAAATAATAAAATTTGTAATACTCACTGAAACAGCATATCAAGCTCAGTTTGGTATCGATTTGAAAGTGGCGCAAATCGATTTTAACGGTGGAAATATGACAGGCTTGGAATCTACTACTGCTTATGATAAAGACGTGGTATTACTAAATTATGATTACTTCTACGGTGAACTTCAGTATTCAAAATTGCAGGTAACTTTTTATAATTTTCGATATTGCGTAGCATTTACCAATACTAACCTTTTCTTTACTACTTGTATATTTAAGATTTACTACCTTTGTTAACATTATCAACGTTTACTTTCCCTAGTGAACTAAAAAAAATTTAGAAAATTTAGTAATTCTGATCCCACTTTTTGCACTGAAATAAGGTTTATTGCAGCTTACATTTCAGTCAGAACCTTGTATAGGCTGAGAAACTTGGGGCTTGGGCTCGCGATCAAATGGGAGTGCTTTTAAAACGGAAGGGATCCTACCTCTTCTTCCCGGACCATGAAAGCCATAGAAATCTGAAAGAAACCGAGGGTGGAAGGACTATAGCCCTCCAAGCCCTCCCCTGCACAAAATATCAACCTTGACGCAGTAAACTAAGGGACAAAACATTATCGTAATATTTTACCGTGTCCGGTGCCAGTCCCCTGCCTAATGTTGCGCATGATATTGCGCAAAAGGACCGAATACCGATTATTATTTGGTACGCGTAATCGGTATCAGTACTTTTAGAAAGTCAACAAAAAATGCATCGGTACCATACATTTAATTGGCGGAGGTTGAGAGGAGATTACCCCAAACTCGGGAAAAACGCCTGAACCCCTCGCTGAAACCCTGAATATCGATCGCTTTGAAAAATCGGGCTAAAATGGGCGAAAATTCAAATTTTAGAAATAAAATTTGATTGATTTTCAATTTTCTGATCCAGATAACGCATTTTTTTCTTGAACCCATCTTTTCCCTACCTACGAAAACAGTTAAATATGTGATCGGCCCCGGTAGCTGTCCAATGTACCGAACACATCTATACAATGTAATTTGAAAGAGGAAGTCCCTCAGTTGGCGAAATATGATGTCATATGTTCGAACCGTTGGCCTGTGATACAGGGTGACACAAAAGTTCTGCCCCAGTTTTCAATGGTACCTGTGAGAGGTGCCTGTTATTCAATATCACAAATTATATATCGTTAGAAAGCCCACCAAAAACTGTCTTAGGGGCAGCCCTTTAATCGCTCATCAGTTTCGCAGTGAACGCAGGAGAGACGACGGATCACGTGGCTCACTTTTTGTTCGCATTTTTTCGCTCCTAAAGGTCCTTGAAAATTTAATGCAGAACTCGATTAAGACATTTGAATAATTTCCCTTTTTAAACATTGATAACATGGGGCTTGCTCTTTCCAATGAGCTATTTTTCTCTGTTTAAAACTAAATATGTGCAATAAGCCAGTAAAAATATCGTAAAATGAGGTGCGGCGAGGAGGGTGATGTTCTTGAGAAAATGATTGCAGAATTTGATGAAGACATTCAAATCACTTCAGTTTTTTAACACTGATTACACTAAACCTGCTCTTTCCAACGAGCTATCGCTTTCTGCTTAAAAATTTATAGTTGCAAAACGCCGGTCAAAAAAATCTTGAAAAGGAGCGCCAAAATGCGTGCTAAAATAGGCGCCGCAGCACGAACCCGAATTTCAACGACCAACTTCTCTCGACTCGCGTTTCACAAATATCGCGATTCAAATAAAGATTTTTTTGCTCATTTGCAAGGGAAACTCTTCAGTTATCAACATTTAAAAGTCCAGGAAAATTATTCTACTTTTAAAATTTCCACATCCAGTTTTTCATCATCATTTGCTCCCAAAACAGTCAAAACGTATCCCTACGATCAAATCCATGCCATTGTTGACAAAAGCTACGGTTCAAAATAATCTTTTGTAGGATTGCACAATAGCTCTATGCAGATTAATATTTCAAATCTTAAGCGATTTTGTTGGTTATTTCCAAAGTTATAAATAAATAAGTTTGGGGCAGAACTTTTGTGTCACCCTGTATAATCATAAGTTGAAATAATCTGAATCCTTTCCTTCAGAGAAATCTCACGTCTTACATAAACGTAAACAATGTTTTACGTGCTCTACCCGAAAGCGTCGATGGTACAGCATTTTGTAGTCAGCGAATTTCAATGGATAACTGTTTGGCTAAGTGTCGATTGAAACTACTCAGTAGTTTATGCAACTGCTCAGCAACGAGTTGGACCTACCTAAGGAACACTTATGAAAGGCAGGAACTATTCTTTCTGAAGACGTTTTCCATGATGCAGCGGGCAGATTATTGCCGGTACGAAAGAGAAATAGACAATTATGCACTATTTGGTTCCATACCCGGAATTTTTTCTTTTTGATACAGTCACCTCCAAACCTAGCCAGGATTATGGATAATGTAACCCCCAGATATCCAAATATCCCCGAGCAGTGATGTTTTTCGTTCATTGGAATCGAAATCTTTTGAGGGGACAGAACGGAATTGGAATGGAACGAAAATTGGAACGATTAAGATTTTCGTTTAAGATTTTCGATTTTGATTAAGATTTCTGTTGTAGTCGGAGTGGATCAGGTCATTGTGATTGGCTCTGACTATTAGCGCGATAATCGCTTTACTGTTCAACGGGAGTACAAGAGCAACGGTAACGCCCCGCCGGTCAGTCCGGTCGGGTAACGTAGAACCCAGCACGGTCTCTCCTATCTCAACGTGAGAGCCGTGCACATTCATCGGCGGATGATGTAGCAAAACCCCTAGCGGGTAAAACCTATATGCCGGCTGGTCCAGCCTATAACTGGATAAGCCGGCGCTACAACAGATTTTCGTTCCGGAACCGAAATTATTTGTAACGAAAAAGGAAAGATGGAACAAAAATTAAAGGCGCAAATTTCGATGGTGTAAGAATCCAATTATCAGGAATATGGTATCTCTATCTGTCTTTCTTTCGCTTGCGCTAGCTGCTTAGTTCATTTGCGCTCTCTACAGACGAAATTAGAGGGAACCAGCAGTCAGAAATCTTTTTTTGTTGAGAAAAGCTAGATTTCATGATTTATTTAATGCACTAAATCTATCATTTATTCCGTTATTTTGTTTGTTTTCGACCAGGCGGGTCTGCACCCCAAAAGTTTTCGCTGATACGTTGTGAAAACGTTTTTTTGGTTGGGAGCGGGGAGGAAGGTCAGAGAGAATAGGGGTCCGACTATGGCCAGGGGTGACCCTCCTGGACCCCCTACGTTACAGATATGCTGGCAGTGATGCACAAAAATCGTTCAAAATGAAGTATTTATAATAATATAATAATAATAATATAATATAATTATTTATAATAATATAATATAATTTTCTTAATCGGTTTACTCGTATTCGCTCAACAAATTAATATGATTCTTTAAATTGGATGTCAAACTTTCTTTTGAAAGCATTCTCCACCAAAGTAATTCCTGCAGTGTAATTCCTGCAAAGTAATTCCTGCAGTGTAATTCCTGCAAAGTGATTCCTGCAGTGTAATTCCTGCAAAGTAATTCCTGCTGAGTAGAAGCCGATCACATTTTTTGAGCTTATTTCTGCCTCCTTGTGTATGCTCCTTAGGGCACGTGTACGGCATATTATTTTTGCGTATGACATTATATCTGCCAAACAGTCCAAATTCGGTTCGTCTTTGCAAAAATGCCACCGTACCAGTAGTTCGTATTATTTTTTGAATCCATTCTTAATTATAGACAGTGTCAATTAATAGACTATACTTCATGCCTGAACTTCGCGAATTTGACTTCTACAAACTGCTCGAGCGAATGTGTCGGGTCTTGTGAAAAGTGGAATTTCCACACTATTGAAGATCTTCAAATGGCGTCTGGTTGGAATCTTGAACCCTATATGGAGATTAAATTGCAATTTAACAATTACGACTATCCTGTTCTTCAAGAGGAAGCAACGTGGACATTTGACAGCGTTTCCTGTAAGAGCAACGAATGCAGCATCCATTATGTCAATAATCAAATCTATTTTTCAGGCACGCTCGGCAATATTCTCGGCTTCTATTTGGGACTTGATTTCCTCACAATTATTCAATTATTTGCAATCGTGCTTTCTGCTATAATTCGTCTTTGGTTGAATAAGAAAGACAATAACTTAACCCAACATGATGTCGAATTGCATGATACTTCAAATATTCGCAGAATTGTTTGGGTTGTTTAAACTAAAGTCGCTTTCGCACTGGGAAGATGCTGATTCAGAAAATTGCGATTAACCAATTCTGAGATTAGCGAAAGGGGTCGAAGAATTAGTTTGGTTCGAAAATTCAAGTATTAGCATAACATTTGAAATTCGCTACAAAGCTTTGCTACAAAGGCATTATTTAATCCTCCAGTTCTTTTTTTTCTTTCTTATGTTTTACATGGTAGTGTCTCTATTTTTTGTTTAGTATATTTGTATTCTGTAATCGATTGAGTGTGTCGCATCGTTTTCAAAAGTATAATATTTTGTATTCGCTGACGTTTCTTTCTGCTGCTGGCGCGTTTTTCCGCCGCTTTCTGCCATCTCTTCCCCTCTCCCATAGCGCGCTATTGTTTACAAACACCTTTGAGCTCCCACTTTTAGCTACAGTACCTAACTGCACCAAAGTATAAACAAAAAATGAAAGAAAAGCATTTATTGAAATGGATATATGCTCGCATCCCATGAAAACCATTCAAACTGACACATTCCGCTTGCGAATTGAAACAACCATTCCACATTCTACACAGGAAATGCAGCTGTTTTCTCGATTTTGCTCAGCATTTGTTGCACGTCTTGGGGCATTTCTCAGCCATAAATGTGATGTAGGCTGGATTGAAGCAAAGTGCGACATTTTGGAAGCAGGTCGGCAAAGTATCCGCGCAAGTAGAACTCGATTTTGTTGTTGTCGCCTTTGTGGTCGTCGTCGTTGGCGTTGTGGTAGTTGTGGTTGTTGTTGTGGTAGTTGTTGTGGTAGTTGGAGTCGTGGTTGTAGTTGCCTTGGTCGTAGTGTCGCCCGATGCACCGCCTGAGCAATGCGAAGGTTGTATGAAGTAATAGTATAGCAAAGGCCACGTTGGCCTAAATCAAGGGGTCACTCCGCGCACTTTGACCTAAATCAAGTAACTCCGCTTCATTTTGATCTGCATTAGAGAACTCCTGCCCACTTTAGCTTGAATCAGGAGTCAATTTGCACCCCTAGATACACCTATAGTATGCTCAGCAGAGTAAAAGCACGAGCAACTTATCACTGACATTTGTTGCACGTCCTCGGACATTTCTCGGCCATGAAGGAGATATAGGCGGGATTGAAACATAAAGCTACGTTTTGGAAACATGTGGGGAGCGTATCCGCGCATTGCGCTCCGGCGAGTCCTGAAAAACAATAATGAAGGACGATAGGAAAGTCTGAGACAGGACGCAGTTTGCTTTTGAAAAATTCAAAGAAAACGTTATGATTCAAGCTGGAACTTCTCAGGTTTGTTCGTCGGAACCTGTGTTTTTTCAAAAACAAGACTTGTTTGATAAAATAAATGATTGAAGAGATAAGATCGAGTAAATATGAAGATGATTTTCAGGGTGGGGCACCATTAGACGTAGACGCGACTCCTGGATAGCGCCCCCAGATGTCTGCAGTTCAAGGGATCCTGTCCAGTTGAGGTTTGCGAGTTGAAACCGGGAGAAAAGCAAAAAGGGGGGGTATTTTGAGAAAATTTAAAGAACTAAAGCTAGATATTATTTGATTCTGACCGGTTGGGACCCCGGATATCCGGCGGACGAGGCTGGGTTTGTCCGGGGGCAGCCTATTTGAGACGTCGACCTCAAATCAATGCCATAATGGCCCACTCGTCCAATGATTGACCCACTGTGGGCTAAATCGCTAATTGCACCTCGCAAGTTACTCGAATTGTGCGCTGAATGGTCATACTGAAGTTGAAATTCATTTATCATAGTGATTTCGTGGCTTTCTTCATGGCTTCCGCAATTTTTTGCTCGAACTATCTCTCAGTGTGCTCAATAAGAATGCAAAGACCAATCAGACGCTCTACGACACCTGTGTCGAGGGCATCTGTTCGAGGGATCATCTGTTCGAGGTACATCTGTTCGAGATTTTTTTGTTTGAGGCGCAATTTGTTCGAGAGACCATCTGTTCGAGGGACATTCTGTTCGAGGAAAAATCTGTTCGAGGGGCAAGTTTTTTAAGGCACAAAGACGTAGAGAAAAACAGAGCAGAAAAGAGCAATCGAGACAAAGCGGAGCTAGGCAGAAGAGCAGGAGCGGAATGTTTCCGATCGTCAACAAATAATCGGTTACAGGTAATTGACAGTGAACAATAGTCGGGGACGGGTAATAGATCTTGAACAATAGTTCTTGAAGAGTAATGGCTGATAACAATAGTCGAGGCCGGATAAGAGATGGATAAGTTTTTATAAATTTGCCGCGTTGCTGTGCTTCATTACTGTGACAGCTATTAAACTAAACTCATGAAAAACACTGTCTACATGCCTTAATTTGCGAAAATTTGCGAACATCGAAAAAATAGAGAAAAATTTGGGCCTCGAACAATTTTTTCCTCGAACACATTGTTCCTCGAACGAATTGCGCCTCGAACAGATGGTCTCTCGAACAGACGCCCTCGAACTGTTGTCGTAGAAGCCAATCAGATACAAATCTGCTTCAAATCAAATCACCCTTGGTGCCGTGCCTGATACTACTGTATATACAGTAAAATCTGATATTACATCGCTTTCAGATAGGTCCCGCTCTCTATATACTTGAAAGAAAGAAACCGCACAAGATCTTGTTGAGCGGTACGAAAAAACCGCAAACTGCAATGGAGATAATTGCTATAGACTTACCACTCGTTTGTATAATGATAGCAACAACAAAAGCACTAGCGAGAACGAAAACTGACTGCATCCTTTCTGTTGTGTCGAAGAGAATCACAATGGGAATTGGATGAGCAATTGAGCAATTTTACGCGAAATACTCGCGACCTTTCATAGAGTCACTCTCAAGTTTGCGCAGGTGGCTGATCAGTATTCTCTGCGTCAGCGCGTGCCTACCTAAATGCAAACAGATATCTCCTAAGAGGTGACATATTGTGGGGTAATTCACACGTCCAGTGGCAGGTTCGGACGTGGGTGTTGTTGGTGGGAAGAGGTGGAATCAAACCTGTAACCAGGGGGATCTAGGAGTTTAGGGGTCACAAACCGGAGGAAAAATCATTTCGACATGTAGTGGCAAAAATTTTATTGGTGTTCTTTTGAATTTGCGCCGAAATCCCGACACTAAGGAAACGTATCGGCTCAAGCCCTCATAACCTGAGATACCCGTTACAGGTCTGGGTGGAATCTACCATGACCTGGACGTTTGGTGGGGGTTGCAGGGTTATGCAACCCAGTGGTCTTAGCAATCCCCATTACTTTTGATGCTACCCCCATTTATTCTTGTACAGGATTTGCGCAACCCTACCCCCGGAAATCTTGGCTGCGGGGAAGCTGCAACCCGCAGACTTTTATCCCTGCTTATATCTGATTCCACCCATTATGGTCCAAGTTAGAAGGTGGAATTGCGTTTTTAACAACAGAACAACATAATCCTCCCGCCTTACGTTTTCTGATCAAAAGTAGTTGTTTCAAGAAAAAAAGTGGCTTGATTACAAAATATTCTGTTCTTCCGCCCCATTGGCGTTCAAAACTTTTTAGGTGATGATTTTTTTGGTAATGAGGTTCCTCTTCTTCTTGTAACTCAAAGAACAAAGAACAAAATGGACTACTTGTATCTGCTCTCTTTATCGTCGCCGCTCACATTTAATTTGTCGAACAATACAAGTAAGTGTTTGTGCTCGAGAAGCAGGCACTCGAGAAACCAATGTTTCAGTAGGGAAATTCAAAAGACAGGGGAGAATTCATTGTTTTTATCTTTATACGTGTAAATTACAACTTCTGGGGTAAACCCAGACGGGGATTTTTACCCCTGTACCCCTAGCGCCGCGTGTGTTGGAAAAGCTGAGAGTAGTAGTGTTGTCGCAGTATTGACGGTACGGTAGTTGTACGGAATTTTTCCCTACTGCATTCGACGGTACGATATTTGTGCGGTATCTTTTCTACTATATTTGACGCTATGATTAGTGCGGTAAATATCGAACCATACCGTACCGTAGTAGCAGCACAAGTTAAGGGGTCACCAACAGTCGCGATTCTCCAATCGTCGTTATGTAGAAACTGGCGAAACCTAAACCCATCAGCGCCCTAAAAAACGATGGAACAGCATTTATTCGAACTCAAGATATGCGCGCATTTATTCTCTTTATAAACCTTTCATACTGAACAGCCCTGCTGTCGGATCAAATCACCCGTTCCACATTCTACAGAGTCATTACACCTATCTCCTCATTCGTGCTCAGCATTTCTTGCACGTCTTGGGACATTTCTCCGTCATAAATGAAATGTAGGCCGGATTGGTGCAAAGTGCGACATTTACGTAGCAGTCTGGCAAAGTATCCTTGCAACTCGCTCCAGCTGTAGTTGTTGCCTTTGTGGTCGTTGTCGTCGGCGTTGTAGTCGTGGTGGTTGTTGTGGTGGTAGTTGTTGTGGTAGTTGCCTTAGTCGTTGTGTCAGCCGCATCGCCTAAACAATGTGGCGATCGATAAATAAAATTAACTTCTTGGACAGAATAATTCAAAAGGCGGAGGGGAAAATTCACACTTTTCGTATGTTTGTTTCGTGGAATTCACAATATATTGGGAACATACCTGTAACCGAGGTCCGAGGCCAGGGGGTCTGGACCTTCTCGGGGGGGGGGGGGGGAGGGAGAGCCAGGGGGGTCCGACTCCTGGCTGGAGGGGCGATCCCCCTGGACCCCCTTGGTTACAGGTATGATAGGGAAAAACGCAAAATGACGGGAAACTTTCACCGCCGTTCTCCCGGCGCCGAGCCTTCAAGCCAAGGAACGGACAAAAAATTTCGTGAATACGGTGAACTACAAAAATTGGTAGTATTTTGAAAGCTCTTTAAAGTTAAACGGCGAACGATTCATCAGCGAAAGAGACCATATGAGATGGCCTCTAGGTCGTGGCCAGGAATCCTGGCTGGCCATAAGCCAATGTTTGGGGAGGGAAATCTACGTTTCTTGTACCTCAGTATCTAGAATTCATTGCTTATGGGAATCGAGAAGATAAGAGATTCTTGCAATGCGCCTTAGCATCGCGCCTGGTAGCATGAGCTGAACATGAAGTAATTCCAACTTTCACCAGAATCAAAAGTAACCCCGCCCACTTTCGCCTGAATCAGGAGCGAATTTTCACCCCCAGATACTCTTCTGCTCAGGAGAAAAACTATGAGCATCTTATCACTGACATTTCTTGCATGTCTTGGGGCATTTCTCAGTCATAAATGAGATGTACGCCGGATTGGTGCAAAGCGCGACATTTACGTAGCAGTCCGGCAGCTTGTCCGCGCACTGCGCTTCAGCGAGCCCTGAAAAACAATAATATGAAATTAGAAATATTAATGGTGACGTTGAGATCTAGTGGTTAGGAGTGTAGTCTCCCAGTTTTCCCAGTTACGTGCGACACCCAGCAGCGAAATCCTCCGGTGTTATACATGCGACGGTCAACCGAAGTAGACCATCATTATCGCAAAAATAATATGACGGTTACAATCAATTCCACAACTACTGCTAGGGTGTCCCCAGCAGACATGTGCACGGGTTTGGTCGTAGGGGAGTATATACCCCCATACCCCCGTGCACATGTCTGGTCCCCAGTAAGCGACGTGCATTGACCATGCCCAAGCAATGCAAGCAGTAGGCAAGGGCTACTGCGTGATGGACGAACGCGGCTAAAGAAATTTTATAAAAATTGATGCATTGTATTCTGTATTACTTTTATCGTGTAATAATGGCAGTGGAATCCGTATATTTTTCATCATTTCAAATTCTCCGTTAAGCCTGTGTAAGATCATATTGATATCGATCAATTGCACCGCACATGATATTACCGTACTGATCCTAAATTAAGCACTAGCTCTGAACTAAGCTATGGAAGAAAGTAATCGAAAACGAAAGCACTGGTAAATGGAATAAATACAGTTTTGCGCAAAAACAGTCAACTGCAACTGGGATACTGGGGTATATATACCCCCAGATGGAAAAATGTTTGGTCCAAATACTCTCAGACCGCCGGACGTTGGCCACCTCTGCAACGGGTGTAGTTGATATAGACTCACCACTCGTTTGCATAATGAAGGCGAAAACAAAAGTGCTGGCGAGAACGAAAACTGACTGCATCCTCTCTGCCGCGCTAATGCGAATCACAATGGGAGCTGGATAAAAATTGAACAATTTTTTAGCAAAAAACTCGTGACCTTTCATACAGTCATTCTAAAGTATGCACAGCTGTCTGATCAATATTCTCCTGCGTCAGTGTATTTCATACGCATCAGATATCTCTCTAGATTGGTCCGTGGAACCGTCAGAAAATGTTTAATTGATGAGGTTTCGTCATCGATCACGCAGTATTTTGGATTGTACTGTTTTCATTGAACTCATTAATGGTTTCAGTCGAGTGCATATGTGGGCAAAGATATCTAAAGGGCGCCCAAGACTCTACAGGCACTCATAGCCCAAAATTTTGCATGAACATTGTTGAAAGTTTGCACGGAATAAAAATGAGTTTTTCCTCAACGTAAAGGACAAAAGTTATTTCTGGAAACTTAATGCCCACTCTAAAGAAATTGCTGTTTAAATGAGCGCACATTTCGATTACGGTAGTATTGCGGTTGATTGCCCAAGATTCTATGTGAAGGGTCAACCTTGCCCAGATATGGTCAAGTGAATACATACACCATTACTAAATGCGCTCTGAAGAAGCGTACCATGCCCCTGCGTGCTTTGACTTTATACTCTTTGCAAATGCTGTATGGCGCAAAGGCGCAAAGGGCGTGACAAATTGTCAGTCATAAATGGTCAAAGGGTGGATGGTCAAAGAGACCATACGACGACACAGCCGCGTGTGAGCATCGTTGACAACTGCTAGATATTTCCGGTGAGGGAGTGATCTGACGGAGCACTATAAATTTATGAGCGAGAGCAACCCTCCGAGGTGACGTCGCGAATGGCAAAGGCAATTGACCAAGGTAGTGTCAAGGTAGAGTCCATGTGTTCCCCCTACACAAAATTTCTTCCTCTAGACTTCAAGCATCAAAGATACAGCCCTAGCTGGGCAGTATGTATCCACCGCACTTCCATACCATCCTCTGACTGCAAATCAAAATTTCATCGCAAAAAAGTGGACGAGAAGGGGTATGCATGCGAGAGGTAAACAGGAAAGAGTAAGAATGTTCAGCTAACCAGATTAGTTCAGCTCCCAAGCAAGCAAAAAATTGTGAATGATGCAGACGTTGGATACGTAAGTTACCTCAACAGCTCAGGCAAAACCAAACATTTAAATGAGACCCTTGTCAAATAGTACCTTTTACGTGCTCAGTTTTCAAATTGAGGATGACTTGTGCAGCACGATGGTATATTTATGTTTTAAACGTTAACGTAAAGGCCTTGAGTGTTGTTCATAAATTACGTCAAGCTGTTTTTGACCGTTGTTGACACCCCCGTTCCCATCGCGCTGCAGCCGACCGCAGTGACTCTCTTCCTGTGGTTCAGCATAGCTATGACGTCATAGTGTCACGTGCATGTCACGCGCCTCTTCTGACACCCCTCCCACCAGAGGTGGGCACGGTGGGTCGGCCAAGGGGGGGATGGACCAGATTTAGGGAGGGGATCATCCCCCCCTAAAAAAAATTTTGACCCTAAGGGGGGATGGAGGTAAAAAATTTTTTTCGCTACATATGGTTAGCGACCTAAAAAAAAAA
>JAQGAX010000285.1:0-18873 GCA_034698105.1 Plectus exinocaudatus | reverse complement strand
GCTTTCAACTCTCCCTACTCTTCGCGCAGGGGCGACGCGAAATATCGCGGCGCGTTAGCGCCGCGAGCTTCGCTAGTCACAGTTGAAGTGCAGTTTCCAAAAGGGGCGTATCCGATTCTGTTGAACCCATACTCAAACAGTGAATTCGATGTCTGTTATGATCATTTAGCATACAAAAGTGTTTTGCAACTTTCTCTGCGTTCTTAATTATACGAATTCGTTTCCTGAAATCTAATATTTGGTCAGTAGTACTAAACTAACCCGTCGAACTTGTGTTTCAGTTGTATGATTAAGCATTAATTTTGAATTAAATAGTCAATCGGATGGTATTTCGTACATTTGTAATTAATAGTTAATATAATATTGTTACTGCTGTAGTACTCTATCCTAATCAGTTTCATCAATATTGTGCCTTGCAGGTGTCTCTCCACTGGGAGTCGTTGATTGTACATGCACCAGAGGGTGACTGGGCTGACATCGCTCCGTTGCGCATTTTGAGCTTCGACATCGAGTGCGCTGGACGGCGAGGTACGTTTTGATAATGGAATCAATTTTTTCAGAAAAATGCAAAGCGAAGGTGCAAATTATTTCGTTGCCCTCAATGAATGTAATACACATTGAAACCATACATGATAGTGGGGGTAGGATGGCTCCCCAACCCGAGAAAAAAACCTGAACCCCCTAGGAAATGGGCTGAAATTTTTGAATTTCATCAACAAATGTTGCCTAATTATGTTAAACTTGACCCTGATTGTGCAAATTTTTCCTGGACCCTTAACTTTCGCCATCTGTTACGTATATGATTGAAACTCGCTAGTCTGACTGCATGTTCACGACGCGGGTGTGTTATAATTAGAGACTGCTTAATGGAGTAAATGCGGTTTTTCAGGCATTTTCCCTGAGGCGAACCACGACCCAGTGATCCAGATTGCCAACATGGTGCAGCTGCAAGGCGAGTCCAAGCCGTTTATCCGCAACATCTTCACTCTCGGTACCTGTGCTACGATCGTCGGCTCCGAGGTCATTCCGTGCAAGACCGAACAGGAACTGCTTCAGGTACGGTAGTAGCATACTGTATTCGACTATTTTGAATGAATATTGTGTTGGGGTTATAATTCACTAGGCCGGACTTATTGCCTTTATGAATATATGTTCTAGTTAAGATCAGTTCTGTTTAATTTCGTGTAAGATCGAACAAGAATTTCTTGAGGTACGGAAGCATTGGTATTGATATGCAATAGATCTGCTTAGGTTGAGCAATTCGTTTCTGCTAGACTTATTAGATTCGCATGCTGAAGCAAATCAACTAGTTTCTGCATTTTACTTGTGCTGACTTATTCATAATTTAGACATCTCATTTTCTGTCTCTTGAGCAAAACTTTTTCTTAGCCTAGTGTATATTTGACTCAGCTTATCAGATTAGTTTCGCTATTAACTGTTCTGTGATTTGTTATGCAGTTTTCCAATTTTCACAGAGCTCAGCAGCATCTTTTATGCTGAACATAGAAATGTAACATAAAGGAGCAAATATTTGAATTTTCAGAATCAGGAATGCATCATCAATGATTGTGTTTCTTCAGAATAAAGCATATTAGTGAGGTGATATGCATCGTCTCCCTTTCGAATTTAATCGTCTTTAATCTAATCGTCACCCGTTCAATTCACATTTCAATCACTGACGATGTTTTTCCAAAGCGGCTACCCGCGACAATGAGCGATCGTGGCCTTTTTCAATTTCTCATATGGTCTGTTTAGGGGGCGGTACATCCATCATCTTTTATCAGTTCTCGTGTAGGCGTGCGCAAAAAGACAATGACTGGCGTGATTTGAATGAGCAATAGAGGAAAAAGCGGACTGGGCAAGGTGGGACTCGAACCCGCGACCTTTCGCTTCACGCGCGAGTGCTCTAACCACTGAGCTACCCGCCCTATCACGCTCATCCTCCAATGCTCGGCTAGTGGCTATGAGTACTTGGCTGCAACGGATAGCCAGTTTCTGCCATTACCATACAGACGATATGATGATGTCGCTGACCCGCTAGAAAAAGTTTTCTTCAGCAGCAGCTACATGATTGTGCCAGTGAAATAAGTCTCCATTAGTCGGTCTTAATTCAATCGTGCTTCGGCAGGCCGCCTGATGAACGGGTTCGCGGAAACTTCTTCTGCTCACTGGCATAGAAGTAGCAGCTTTGAGGGCAATTTTGTCCGCCATAGAATCGTCGTGAGTCAGGCAATTTTGGGAATTGCTCGATGGCGGACGCTCTGAGACGGAATGGTTTGATGTCGGTTCGATTGGCGATGCCTGAAGGATGATTTTATCACTGTTGGTGGTGGTCGCTGCTGCAAACGCGCCCAGAGCGGCGGCGAGATCCGTCGTATCAATTGCAGTTGAAGGAGTACTTGTAGCACTGTTCGTAGCAAGTGGTATAGTGTCATTTGTAGTTGAAGTTGAACCGACAGCTAATGTTGCGTTTGCAGCAGCTAATGTGACGGCAAGAGCGGTTTCGTTGGCGATATTCAGATGGTTGCAATTGTTCTCTCTTGTTGCATGACCATTTGAAGTCAACGTTGAATTCATCGTGGCGTTTGCACTTGCACTTGCCCTGAAGAAATATTAAAAATAACTAAATGTTCAGTAGTAGGTCTAGAAAATTGCGACTGAGTGAAGAGGATATATAATGCTGCCAAGTTTTCATTGAATAGGATTGTCAACATATCAAGCGAATGGACCCGCTGCCTGTTTCTAAATATTGCTTGTTTTGCTCCACGCGCATTAGAATTTTAAAATTAGACAAAGTAAGAATTGCGGACAATTGTTTTTGACCTTCAGACCTGGACAATATGAGATAAAGTGGCTGTCTCTTTTCAATAATGGAAATAGTGTAACGATACACGCGACATCTTTCATTTACACGTTGATCATTCGAAGAAGGCCCCCTCCCGCTTCATACATGGGGGAGGTTTTGGTCTGTCCTGTGGGGTGGGTAACCTACCGTAACCAAATACCGTAACCCGCGAGTGCGTGAAGCGCACGAGTAAATCGGCTGGGAGTTCAAAAAATATACGTACATGGGTAAGTCTTCAATAAATGGCCATCCCATATCCTGGGTCCAGGGTAATTTACTAGCCTGTCCTGTGTGAATTTCGCTGTTTACGAAGTGTCACCCGTGCTTGTCCCGTCTCATCTTTGTCCAGTATATTACTCCAATGCCTCACCTCAGGATAGCTCTATGCGCCGCCGCTCTCGTGTCCTCTCCGCCTCCCGTTGTCATTCGTGTTCTGGGCGTCCGGCTGCTCGAGTTAATGAGCGAAGCGTTCTCGTAGCTGGTCAGCCGGGTGCGCCCGCCGCTGCCCATGGTCGCGAACGTGCGGATGACCAGCTCGCGGAAGGTCGGGTTCAGCCAGGCGTAGAGGACCGGGTTGGCGACGTTGTTCAGCATCGCGATGCTGGAATAATAGAAGCATCAGGCACGGTGTTGCAAACGTAAAATATTTTATAACTGATTTAGTAAAAGTAAAGTAATACTAGTCGCCAAGATTTCGTAATCGATTAAAGTAAAAGTACTTTACTCGAATGTTTACATCAGTAAAAGTATTTTTTGCAGTAATGGTGGAGTGGGGCACGCCATCATATGCGTTGTCTTAAACAAGAAATCATTCATATATGCTAGTCGCTAAGCTCAAAAACGTGGCTGAGAACCGATAAGTACTCAGTCAGCAAACCATTTCACATAATGCAATTTGTATTCGCAGATTTGGGTTACGGTAGGTGCCCTCCAATATTCCACATGGGGTCAACCTTGTCCAGGTATGGAAACGTCCCTCTCAGCCACTCGCTTTGATATGTTCGTAGTTAGATAGCCAGAGCCATGTTGGTTGCCGGCCGCTCATTTATCATCTGGTTGCTAGTTAACTGTCTAACTGAAGCCCCGATGGACTCGTGAAAAACGTAAAGTTCAGTGGCAAAAGTAGGGTAGTTGCTTGCTTGCGTCAATTGGCTGTCAATCCAGCCAACTGCGCAGTTTTGAGCGAGAAGCAGTCGCCATTTCATTTTTATGACACCCTACATGCGTGGTTGACAGTTGAAGATGACTGACCTAATAAGATTCTTTTCGGCGCGATGCTATTCTCATGATGTTTTGGTGAGGAAGAGGGCAAGAGAACGCTCGATTTTCATTGCAAAAATTCAATTTATCGCCCTTCGATCAAACGCCAAACTTTAAATAAGCACCCCTTCGGTCGTACGTACGTACATAGGGGATTTTTTTGTTTTTTAGTTGCTCCCTGTGGGACTGTTGACCTGCGCTGCTTACACGATCCCATAAATAGGGTGTCATCTTAGCGTACTTTTACGCAAATGGTATTTGAGCTATCACACCAATTGCGGCATTTATTAAACCTTGCACAAATAGTATTCGCACTTTGTGATTGGTTGTTAGTCGGTTTCGAAGAGGATGTCACAGTCCCCTCTTGGCTCTATTGTTTGATTCAGCAAGCTCGACGAACTACGTACGCATCTGTGATCTCTTGAGAAGTTATGATGCGAGCTTCGAAGAGCACAGAGTAGTAATTGGTTCAATTATTCGCGCCGTCCCCTAATTATTGACGTAGTAATTCGTTCGTACACATTTTAATTGGGCCTGTTGATTTGTACGCTCAGCGTAGCGAAACAGGAAGGATGCGACGAATTAGAGGCGTGGAAGTTTGTTGGCTCGGTACGGATAGGTCTTATGATCGTGATTAATCAGGCATGAGGTCTCGTGCATGGAAGTACCAGCCGCCTACAGAGAAGTACCGTATTTTAAGAAATAGTGGCGCAGGGGGAACACTCAATCAAGAGTGCGTGAATAGTATGGAACGATATCTGTTAACATGAGGGGTTAAATACGCAACTAAGAAAGCATATTTTACACTTCACACATCTCTATCGCCCGTGACGCTGTATAAGCCTCTAACTTGATCGCCAGTTTACCCAAATAGAACACACCGCCCCCTTTATTATGACGATTCATGTGCTAGGGTTGTTTCAATACTCAACCAGAGCATCTTGAAAACGTCACATTTCCCTTTCGCATGCGTCGCAGAACGCACCCCTAAACCGATTGTTAGCTAGTAGAAAACCCCTCTATTTACACTCCCTTGAAACTGATTGCTAGCTCATAGAACCAGTTGATTAGTTGATCTAGTTGATCCTCCAGCAGAAAACCCCCTCTATTAACGACCGGCGATTTCGTAAGCAAGCCTGCCGACCTTCCGCGCTCGTCTGCTTCCCAGTAGGGGGCACGGCTAAATGGGTTGCTATGCGTGATGCGCTCTATGGACAGGAAGTGGAGGGGGGCGAGGTGAAGCGGCGTAAGTGGTAAATAAGCGGAAGCCGGCGTGTGACTTTAATTGCGTGACTGCCAACATCTGACCGGATGGACGCAAGTAGAGGGTAAAAAACGAGCCTGGACACTTTTTCTTCACCCCGCAGCGTTTGCTAGCTTGCTAAAGGCCTCACAGAGTTAATTTCCGCAGTTTTTATATTCCGGGATTTCCGGAAAAATTTTTCGCAATTAATTCTTGAACTTGTGCATGTAAAATGTCAACATGGCGTTTCATTTTGGGGAATGAACTCGATTTCTTGTTTGGTGCTTTCGTGCTGCTCACCTGTGGGTGAAGAGATTGATGAGGTAGGAGAGGTCCTGGCCTCCGCTTAAGGTGAAGAAGGTCTGGTTGTAGTCGTACTCCATGATGAGCGAGACGACGTTGTGCGGCAGCCAGCTGAGGCCGAAGATGAGCACCATGGACGCGAGAATCGACGTGGTGCGACGCGTCTGGGCCAATAGGCGCTGCCGCTCGCTCTCCTGGTGCTCTAGCCAGGTCGTCACCTGAAGAGAGGCGTGTTCATACTTGGGCATGGGCGTTGCAGTCGTGCTCAGCAGTCTGTTTGGGACCCGAAAGAAGCCCAGTGTCCAACAAAGTTTTTGAAAATTTTATACCAGATAAAATGAGTTTTAGAATGTTCGCCAGTTACTTGAGCAGACTCATGGACCCAGCAGAGCGTCACAATTAAAATTATTGTTTACAGCAGCAATTGCAATACAGCAGAGCATCAAAATTTGAATTACAAAAAATTATAATTTGAATTGGCGTAATTTTGGGTTACTGTGGCTAGCCCAGCAGTCTGGCGTAAGCGGATCAACTTTACCCAAATATGGACGTGTTTGGTCGGGTATATACAGTGTATCTACCCATACTATTTTTACACTCATGTTAAAGTGCCTCTTGTGCCACTATTTTTGATAATACAGTATCCTCACCTGTGCCGATCTGCCACAAGTTGTATCCCCATTGAGCGCGACAACTTCATCTGCATGCACGCCCGACTGTTCCAGTGCGTGCGACCGCTCGTTTATCTTTCTCAGTCGGGTCCTGGCACGATCTCTTAGTCTTGAGAAGATGGTCCAGTAGCAGAAGGCCATGAGAGTGAAAGGAACAACCTGGAAGCAATGGATTGATCGGGCAACGGAAGGGTAGCACCGCAAGAACCGGTGCTGTAGGTTACTGTATTACTGCAATAATGCTATGCAGCATAAAGAGATAAAATCGAGCGCCCAAACCCTAGCTCGTAGATCTTCAACGCACTGACGAACCGCACAATTGCACCAATGAGGCGTAGGATACCGTATTTTATGAAACAGTGGCACGCGCAGAAATAGTGATACAGGGTGGTGCGCTTTGCCACGAGTTGACGCGATACCGTAAACGGTTACGTGTAGACATGGTGGCAAGGTGTCCTCGTAACGATCGTCGCTAGGCAAACGCTTTACCGCAATGTCGACACATAACCGTTTACATTACACGTGTACCGCTTCAACTCGTGGCAAAGCGCGCCACCGTGCGCCACTATTACTTAAAATACGGTAATTTACGCGCAATACCTTCAAGGTAGAACTCTCTAGAAACGTACGAATTGAGCGGCGAGCACGACGAGAGTGTAGGCCCGCCTGGCGTGGGCGTTGGGCCAGCGTTCGGTGCAGAACTCGCCGCAGACGCCGTCGTAGCTGACTACGTCCATGAAGACGGCGTAGGGGAGGGTGACGACGACTGAGAGCGTCCACAGGCAGAAGGTGACGATCAGAGCGCCCCGACGGTTGAGCGGCTTCGAGTGGGGTCGAACTACGAGCACGTACCTGAATTAACAATTCTTACTGTATGTTCAGACATGGTATGGGGCATATGCTATACATGTAGTAATTGTAATAGTTGGGGGTTCAGGAAAAAATTTGCGTAATCAGGTCAAATTTGTGCAATCAGGGTCAAAATTTGCATAATTGCGGTCAAAATTTGCGTAATCAGGGGATCTGAAAAATGCTGGACCGACGCATCTATAGTATATCTAGATGCGTCGGTCCAGCATTTTTCGAATCCCCCTCCCCTGATTATGCTAATTTTTTCCTGAACCTCCAAATACCACCAGTGACCATGACTTCTTGTACGTACCGGTCGATCGCGATCGCGCCGAGACTGAACGTGCAGATGAAGACGCTGATGCCCTGAACCCAGGGGATGAGCCGGCAGAGAATCGTGCCGAAGAACCAGTTTTTGTAGATGTTGGTCACGGGGGTGATGGGCAGCGACAGCATGCAGACGATGATGTCGCTGGTGGCTAGGTTCAGAATGAACATGTTTTGCACTGTCTGCAATGACGTATTGATTTATAACGGGCGTCGGTTTGTAATATAGTTAAATGACGTAGCGATTTATTATAATGGGCGATTTTTCCAGACAAAATTCAAATTCAAATTTTGACGGGAAAAATTGAATTCCCTCAAATTTTGCCTGATTTCGCAAGTTTTGTCCTATTATTAGGGGGATTCAGGTTTTTTCGCGGTTTGGAAGACTAGGGTCCTCCCATAGTCCCCTCAGGTGCATTCGAAAGTACAGTGTGCTTCACAAACCTGCAGCGCTCGGTGCTGCAGTGTGACGTGAATCAGGGCGAGGTTTCCGACGACTCCCAGCACGAAGATGGTCATGTAGACGCTGGCGAACGGGACGACGGAGTAAATGCTGATGGACGGGTCGGGGTACTTCTGCGCGAAGACAATGCACGAAACCGACGCTGAGTCGGTGTCGTTGGTGTCGTTCATTTTCCCCTGTCCGCCGTCAGGTTCAGAGCGAGGAGAATTGGAGGAGTCAGCAGTCTTTCACTTAGTCGTCGTCTGCAATAGGAAAAAAGTTGAACACGGTTGGAATGAACACACGCGTAGAAGGGACTTAAGGTCCGTACAGCTGTCTATGCTGAGGCCTGTGTGGGCGCAGATATAATAAACTTTTTGTCCGGCGCGAGAGAGTTCCTTATACCCGTGTTTCATTGTAACTGGAAGGTGGAAGCAGATTCACCAGTCGCAGACACTTATACGTTCGCGAATATTCTGGAGTATTTTGAAAATTGGAGAAGTGGACAGTTTTGTTTACTAAGTCGCGGCCTGCAGCAGGCATAATTGGAAGATGAAAGTAGATGTATCGTTCATGGGCACTTTTACATCCGCGACTATTTATACCTTTATGCTGTATGTCTATGCGGCCGGCCATGACCGATGTTAGTACTGACGTCAGAATTTCTGACATGTCAGAATCGTTAATTTCTGATCCGACGTCAGAGTCAGCGTCAGAAATTAATTTTAGCAATTTAAAATGTCATAGTTAGAGTCGTAAATTAATTTTAGCTATGCGAAATCGAAATGTCTGAACCTGGTATGAATTTAAATTTTGGGATTGGAAAAATCGCCAAAAGAGACAAAAGTTGGTTTTGATGTCAATACTAACACAGGTTATGACTGGCATATGCCTAATGTCGCTATTCCATTAAGTTATCGCGAAAAGAAGCATAATGGTGTGTAACTTCAAACATGCACAGCGAACATTTTCTGAGCTTATTTGATATAAATATTTGTATTATAGATAGATTTGTCCAGGATTTTTCTTGTAGATCCGATCCAAGTTTCATTTTGTTTCGTCTAGTCCAGGCCCGGGTAACAATGTGCCACCAAAAGCTATCGGTCCGCGGTCTGACCCGGTCCAGTCTCAGTTTAATAGATCCGCGCAATCGGTCAGGTCCAAAACTTGATTCACTGAAATGGATCGGTCCCGGCCCAGTCCAATGCACCGAGTGCCAAATTAGATCGATGCACCCAGTAATTCGGTTCACAGCCCGATGCACCGACCTATTTAATTTGTATCGATCTCACCCAACGAGAACTCAAAAAAATCCTGAGGCAGTCGTGTTTCGGTGACTGATAGATGTCGATGCAACGACCACTAATCTCATGAATCTCACGGGTGGTGGTTGAGTATTGATCATGCAGCAGTAGTTACGGACGGTAATTTCCTCCGTCGACCGGCCAACTGGCTAAACACGCTCGTAATCTGCACAATGGGAGCCGCAATTTGATAGCGTAATAAAAGCCGCTGTTTCTATTGACCACTTGAAGGAAAAAGAGAGCCCGTTCGGGGTGGTTTGGTAGTACTATCGATTGAAGTTGCGGCTGGGCCGGTTGGTACGTTTAGTATTAAATACCGCCCCTTTATATAAGGGTGGGGTTGGGGTCAGTAAGCTGCTATGGGCCATTCAAATATGACGGCACGCTGAGGGGAAAGAGCGCCCCTGAAGTTCAAGAATGTATAACGCTGTAGCATATAGATATCGATTGATTTCAGGGTGACGCAAGGGGAGGGGGTAAAAACAGCCAGATATACCTTGACGTAATTTATGAATGGCCCCTATTTTATTTGCGAATGCCGTGAAATCTGACCCATTGCAGAAATAATTTGCCATCTGTGGTCAATTCCATGTAAGTAGGGGAGCTTACCCTCCAACCCGGGAAAATAACGCGAACCCCCTCGGAGTTGGTCAAAATTTTTAACAATTTAATCAAGAATACTAGCTGGATATTCAGCGCCACCTGCTTCCCTAATTCCTGACCAAGATATACTTCTGATTGACTTCCGTGCGATTGATGGGAAAGTGCAATACGCGGTTTCCGGTTATTTCTCAGCTGACGTCCAAATTGAAGCTAATTAGGACGTTGTGCTATTCAACTGTCATTTGTTTCCACGCGCGACCGGGATTATTACGATATCGCCAACCCGGAAACGTTATCCTTTGTCAGGCTTTTACTTCCGTCTATTTTCTGTCTACATCGTCGCTTGTGTTATCACGAAATGATATTTTTCCTACAAATCGAACCGTTACTTTCTCGAAACTAAATTTATCGTTTCGTCTTTACTTTCGTTTCGTCGTAACACTAATGGCAAAGGAAAACTCGTATTTAGCTCTATCAGATAGGTTTAAGACAGCCTGTTCATATCCAATGGCTGTTTGCGGCAAAAAAATGCTCCATTATGCGCACAGCTATGCAAAGCAATCACTCTATATAACTGTTATAATTTATCTATGGGTACCTCATCGATACCCCTTAAGTCGCGTTCTAACCTGAGCAAAAGTTGAGCTAATCCTCAGTACTCTAGAAACTTTTCCTTGGCTGAGACTTAGATTTTTCGTAGCCTCGTCTGCTATGAGTCAATGCGAACAATATTGTTGGCTGGTAAAGTAAACAGCAGGGCTGCAGAAGACTAATCTATGGAAATATGGACAGGACGATTGAAGGATGACTGGTCGCTTAGCGCCAGCGGGAGTTTCCGTTCCGGTGCTGACGATTCGACTCTATCAAGCGTTCCATTGAGACTGGATAGTACCCCCTATTATGCAAGGCTGAGGCTGAGACTTAACTCCACCCCTTTCAAAATGCAATAAGAATTTCGTCCAATTCTCGACACGATCCACTATACTACCTGATGAGGCGTTAAGTTATTGCGATTAAAGTGGGTGTGGCCATTTTTGTCCTATCATTATTTGATCTCGAATCTTCCGTTTTGCGCGCGAGCGATTCCAAAACGACCAAATATAATAGAAGATTTGTTATGAGCGGAAAAATTCTTAGGCTTCACGCGCTTTCCAAGGGGAATAGAACTTTTTCGACGCGATTTCGAAGCATTCAAACATCGTTAAGGACAAGTGACGCAAGTCGAAACGGTCATTACACTGCTGTAGATAATGTCAATAGTCGAGTGAAATCGCGCGCCATCCGTGTCCAATAACCCGCCCTAGGACAGTGAAGTCGAATGAAACCGTAAAAACTTTCGCGCGGCGTATGGCGATGACGAAATGATTATATTACATTCCAAGCATACATGTAACAGGTGTCGAAGTTGGGGGAGGGTTCAGGAAAACGTTTGCATAATCAGAGTTAATATGACCATAACCAAGCAACTTTTTTTGAGCGGGGATTCAAAAAATTTCAAATTTTTGCCTGATTATGCAAAATTTTCGACCGATTTCCATGGTGGTTCAGGTTCTTTCACTCAGGTTGGGGGACGTAAGGTACACCCAAAGTACCCCCACTTACATGTATGATTCCAAGGACCTCAACCGAGCTATCGTTTCCTATGTCGACGTAAGTATGGCTCTACAACGAGTCATCACGATTATCATTTCAACGCGTTTTGGACTGAATTATAATGAACAAGTGCAATCAATCTGCATTCTATTAGCAAGACATTACTCGATTACACGGTTCACCGAGGTTCCTATGAGGAAGCAATTTCTTCGTGCATGAAACTGGTCGCAAGGCGATGAAATGATTAGCATTCGGTGCATTGGAACTCAATCAACAATTTGGTCTGCACTATCAGCTGGAAGTAGAATGAGGAATCAGAATCAGGATCAGATTCAGGATCAAGAATCAGGATCGCAGCGGGAATGGACGAATGTTCGGGCTTGGGGTTATGGTCACAGACCCTCTGACTTCCAAACGGCCAAACTAGAAACAGATGAACGGAAGTTGTTTGAGGCCTTTGGAGATATACTCTTATTTTAAGAAATGGCGGCACACAGTCTGGAGAGGTTGAATTAGTAGTGGCACATGGGCACTTTTCTGTAGTTGTAGCGGTATTCAGTGGTGATTTGTGAATAGATTTGAGAAAATTCGATAGTAAACTACGGTAGTTATCTTTTAGCTTCTCTCTGCATTTCAGTTTCACTTTAATTTCAAAATGCGCTATTTGGTCCAAAAACTCAGAGTTGGTACAGTTTTCTCTGCATTGCTATTATATTTGTCCCTGGAATGGTTACAATAATAATGGCACAGTGGCCAAGTCTCTTATTTCTTAAAAATGGTATGCTCCACTATTTCTTAAAACACGGCATATCCCCATATTTCTTAAAATACGGTATACCCCCGTGGCCGAGTCAGGTCTCATTAACTACCGGCAGCAACCGCAACGCAACACAATGAGACAGAAATGGCACGCAGCCCGCGTTCTGGTTGATACCGCGTCGAATAAGCTCGAGAGTAGCGTCTAATAAATCAAACTCCGCTTCGATTCGTTAAAGAGTGTCAGTCGACTGGCGCCCCGCCCCTTGTCCCGCGCACCGCTACGCCGGCAATTTCGTATGAGCCGTGTTCTCCGATGCCACTAATCTCGGCACGTGCGTGAAACTGACAAATCAGCTGATTTGATTGGTGGGAGTGGATTGGTAGAGCTTGTAAACAAGTAAATTATATTAAGAATGTTGCACCCGCTTGGGTGCAAAGCATTTTTTGAAAGAAAATAAATGCCCAGTCGAATTTCTCTGATAATCAGAGTCTGATAAAGAAATGGACACGCCCATTCAATATAGGACCCTCGATCACCCCAGAGTGCAAAATTTCGGCGCTAACATGCAAATTACTTGTAAGAAATCGGTCTGGCAAGTGAACAGAAGACTATTCAATTAAAGGTAATCTTGGCCAGGATAGATTATAGAAATCGGCCGAAAATTTAAATGATCAGAGCAAAAATTGATGAAATTTGTATTTAGTACCAAAATTCGAATGTTCCAGGAAAATTTTAATTTGACAGGTGAAAGCCTGCAACCCCACCCCACCCCTAATTTTCGACACCTGGCATATGTATGGTTTTGGAACATCTACAGACAGGCTCATTCAGGGGAGGAGGGGGTCAGGCCAGAGGGGGTCCGACCCCCTCTAGACCCCCTGGTTACAGGTATGTCTCACGGTACAGATGTACCGCGTGCTGCTCTTACAACAAACTGCAAAAATGTTGCTAGAAGGTTTGTTTTAAGTGCCGCTCGTTTTGAGAATTGTTCGCTAAAAGTGGTATTTCATTGACATAAGAGCTTGTCACTTCGCGTGTTGTTGGCGCGACATCAAACACCGCGCGGCCGGTCGTCATAATACCAATGCCCGGGATTCCCAAAAGATCAAACAACATGGGAGCTGTTCATACCATAAGACTCTGATAAACGCTCTTCCCCTTTCGGCGCGGTTGAAATAATGAACGCAGTCTACTCCATATAACTGATCATAAAACTGATGATGTGTCTCGCCCTACTCCAATAAACGCGCGATACTTAATCAGCTAATCAAGCGATGAATCGGTTCATTTTATTCACGGTATTAATTGAGCTTCCATTTTTAGAGATGGGGCGAATTCGTTCGCCTGGTGGACCCGGACGTCATCACGGGCTACAATATCCAGAATTTCGACATTCCCTACATCCTCGACCGCGCCAAGCACATCAAGGTTCGCAATATTGAACTATACTCGCAATTTTTCGATGAGGAAGACGATTTAAACAAAGCTACGTAGTTTGCTAAGAGCAACGTCATTTTTCGTTGCAAAAATCCAATTTCTTACCGCAATTATAATATATTCTTGGTTTCGGCATGCAAAAATATTAAAATAATGATATGCTATCGACATTTGGACCAATTTGCCTGATTCTTTCTCGATTTACTTCTTATTGATCGAAAAATATTGACTATATTAGCGAATTAGCGAGAAGACTTTCAAAAATATGCCCTGGGGGAGTATGTTCGAGAAATTCGGTACAGAAGATAGCAGCGCGCTCAAGCAAACCCCAGAGCCGTGCACATAACATATGCCTGAATAACTAGCACACAATATTTATGTAATTCGACTGGTTGCGTGAGCCAGAGCCGATGTTTTTCACAGCCTACCGCGCTCTAAAACGCACGACCAGGGAGATGAATAGGCTGATTCATATATGTAGTACGAATTCAAATGAGCAGTCGTTGGACTGGCAGTATGTGTCAATTTAATCAAGCTAGAGTAGAATGTGTTTACAATGAGCATGTGACGCAAGAGTATATTGGCACGTTGCAATTAGGTCCTATCAACTGGTTGTCATTGAGTCCCTAAGTAATGAATTTGGGGACTGGCCAACGCATACTCGCATATAAAATAAAATGATTAAGGCATAAAATGAAGCAGCCATATTGCGGGGCGAATGTGGTCATGGGGGTATGAGGCATACAGGTGTCGAAAGTTGGGGGTCAGGAAAAATTTGCATAATCAGGGTCAAAATGATCATACTCGGGCAAAAATAATGACGGGAATTCGAAATTATTGAATTTTTTGCGTGATTATGCAACTTTTCAAATTATCAGTCGATTTCTGGGGGGGTTCAGGTTTTTTCTCGGGTTTGGGAGACCAAAGGTACCCCACTAACATGTATGGTATGAGGGAGTGTATGATCCCAAACGCTCACATATCTCTGAGAATACCCCCAAATGCCTCTTCCTGATACAATGCCTAATGGAATGGCTCATTTTAGGCATCGATGGTGGAATTTTTGGGCCGAGTCAAGGATAGACCGTCGAAAATTCGCGACGCCGCGCTGCAATCAAAGCAAATGGGCAATCGCGTGAACAAAGTGACCAACATGGAAGGGCGCGTCCAATTCGACGTGTTGCAGGTGAGGAATCGAAATTTTCACATTTGCTCCTAATTTCTGTTGCTTCAATTTAAGGTTACAATAACGAACGATACTGGTTTTGCAAACATTCAATTATTCTTTAAAAGATACTCTAGAAGATATAAGAAAGTTGCTTTAAATCATGCTTTAAATATGATACAAGAAAGACATAAGAAATGAGAAAAGATATTCCTAGTTGAGCT
Organism: Plectus exinocaudatus; assembly: GCA_034698105.1. NCBI lineage: Eukaryota > Metazoa > Nematoda > Chromadorea > Plectida > Plectidae > Plectus > Plectus exinocaudatus. The sequence continues at coordinate 3,847 of JAQGAX010000285.1, read as the reverse complement.
AGCAATGGTTTAGATGATTTCAAAGTCCTCAATAGACCGACAAATATGCTGACGAGACATGTTGGCATTTTGTTGCGAAAAATAGTGGGATGAGAGTGCACGAAAATATACATGCTTAACGCGCATCGCTGCCGTGGTGGGTGGGTTGATGATGAAATGAGCACTTAGAGGTTAGGAACAGCGGAAACTGAGCAGGGCATCGTTCGATCCGGAAGAATTTATGTCGATACTGCCAGGGCGTTCCGTTCTGTTTACTTTCATTACTCCACGGAAGGCACGCGGCTGTTGCGAATGGACAAGCAGCGAAAAGATAACGGAACGCTATGATGATGGTCAGAGGTAATCCAAGGCAGGGCAGTTCATAAAACATGAAGGACCATTGTCATACGTGTAACATGTTGAAAGTTGGGGAGGTTCGGGAAACGTATGTATAATCAGGGGCAAAATAAAAAGCGGATAATGGGCGGGGTGAGGGGCGTTCCAGGACAGAGAATTGTCTACCAACAGATGAGTCTCAGAGAGCAGGAAGTGACTGAAATACTGTCGGAATTATTGAGCCTCGTGTGAAGCCATCGGGCATTCAATTTGGGATCGCGTTGGAGAGCAGATGTGGGCCGCTATGAAAATACAGGGTGGCGCAAAAAAGTCGGCACTCACTTTAGCCACGCCAGCTAAAGTGAGCGCTGGCATTTTCGCACCACCCTGTAGCAACCTTCCACACGGAATGACACAAAGGCTTCGCCTCAGCGTCACCTGCAGAGGCGACGCTAAAACAATTTCGCAAATATCAAAGCGATTAGCTCATTAGAAGCGAGCATAGAGCTGGGTGAAAACCTCCACGTTGTTGCACAATGTTCAAGCTTCGCCGCTTCAAGCGCTTCAGTAAGCAGATTGCAAACTGCCTCGAATACCTCTGACATCAGGCATAGACAATGCGCGCAAATTAACGCGAAAGCTACTGAAGTGCGCTTCCTCGGGGGATCTGAAAGTGGATTGCTCCTGGACAAGACTCCTGGAAATTGAGTTGCTTCTGGAAAAGATTGACAATGGATTCTTTCTATTGCTCCTTCCGCGAATAGAAGATAACGGTTTTTCAGTTCAATTGAGACAAATAGTTTCAATTGAATTGAGAGACAATGGTCCTCATATAGGTGCCTGAGAAGTTAGATGAGTGTTCTGATGAGCTGTCTTTTTGTGATGACGCACCATTCTCATGCGGGGGAGGGGATTGTTGCAGCGAGGGTGGATAAACCTTAGATATTATGAATTGGACTTGACATTTATCTATCTGAGGACCTATGACATAATCGGACGTTAGCTATCGTGCAGAAGCCGACGCCTTAGCATCGGGCCGCTTTCTAGGAACGATGGTGGCAGTGATAGGGGTAGAAAGAGGGGACGCTGACAGCCGAGGCCGACGAATTGCCACATTTCTAACGACCGTCGTTGCCGTCGCCGCGGTCGCGGCCGGTCGTCGGGCGAGGTGAATTGGCGGTTTCGCTGAGCTAATGGTCGGGTTCGCAGCGACAGACGCTATATTTTCAGCGAACCGGCCGCTGCTTTCCGCCGCGTAGGCCAGCAGGCTGAGGGCAAGAGCAGAAATCCTTCTGCATCATAAAGCGGATAATGAGTGGGGGTGGGATAGAGAAGTGTTGTCTACCAGCAGAAGTGTCACCGGAGGCAGGAAGGGACAGACTCGCGAAATGGTTCGTAAAGCTGCTTAGGATGGGGGTGTAGGGACATACCATGACGGGAAATGTTATCTATCAGCGGAAACATCGCCTAGGGCAAGTGTAGACAGACAACCAACTGATTCGTGCCCGGAAAATGGGCGGGGATATGCCAACAATCTTAGGTGCGACTTTAGTGACACGAATGGCTGCTTCACCAGGTCTCTCTTGATCAGGAAAAGATTTGAAATATTTATGAGCAAGGGAAGTAAGAAAAAAAACTATGAAGCAATTAAAATATTACTGTATAATACCGTATAATATTATCTATAATGCCGCAGGCTGTTACCGTATATCGCCCCATAATATTACTGTATAATACCGTATAATATTACCTATAATGACGCAGGCTATTACCGTATATTTCCCCATAATATTACCGTATAATACCGTATAATATTTACCTTTGCAGGTTGTCACGCGCGACTACAAGCTGCGCAGCTATACGTTGAACAGCGTCAGCTATCACTTTCTCAGCGAGCAGAAAGAGGATGTCGAGCATTCCATCATTAGTGACCTTCAGGTAGTCGTTTCATTCATTTGCACTTTATGCACGCTTGGCTGAAGAAATTTGTCTTGTTTAAGGTCGTTATGGGATTGTGGCGCGCGCAGGACTAAGATTTCTAATGATGGGATAAAAATGACCATGCCTTCATTGAAATTTTTTAATGATTTTTTTCCTGTTTTAATGAAGCAAGTCTTGTTTAATTGAAATCGTCGTGGAAGCGCTCGCGTGCATTATTTAGGTTCGGATTTCAAGCAATTATTGGGATAAAAATGATAATGCTTATTGCAATGAAATAAGGTCTGTTTGAGATCGTTATGGAATCGCGCGCGTGAAGAACCTATAAGACCATACCTGTAACCGGGGGGGGGGATCTGGGGGGTCACCCCACCTCCAGCCAGGGGTTGGACCCCCCGCGGCCGGGAAAAAACATTTTCGCCACTTCGCCACGTAGTGGCGAAAAAAATTTGAATTCGCGCCGGAATCCCGACACGAAGTACCATAGCGCCTACCCCCTCCCGGACCGGTCAGACCCCCTCGGACCTCGGACCTCCGTTACAGGTATGTATAAGACGCGATTCAAATGAGAACAAAAGTATTCGCGTTCAATGAAATAAGAAAAAGTTCGATTTGCGTCGTACTCGTAAATTGTCAGTAGTTGAATTCAGAACGTTTTCCATGATATTTTGATCTCCAAACTTAAGTACTGGCCGCGAGAGACCTACTAACGACCTAAACGACGACGTCAGCATCCCTCGAGATAATTATTTGAATAGCGCCTTAAATTATCAGGGATTGATGTCGTCGTTGTAATTGCCGAGCGCGTGGAAGGAGAGAAGATCCTTTTGGAAAGGGATGGTTTGACGATGTGGAGGTGGTTGATAGTGGGTGAGAAAAGGGGGGAGACGAGGAAGAGGTGATTTGACTTCATGACGAGGACGATGCCCAGTCTTAATCCTCTTTATATCTATTGTCTATGTCCTCTGTCCTTGATATTTATCTCCTTTGTCTATGTCCTGTCGTTATACTTTATCATCCTGAGGGCGCTCTCATTGTTCTCGGAGCAGAGCTCAAATATCTCACATTTTGTAATAGAATGCTACAAGAATCCGTCAGTTGTTTTTAATAATTGCACGTACAAATCCGGGGTTTTGTTAATTCTGTTCGGCACCTGAGGCGCATACATACCTCTGACCAGAGCACCCACGCGTAAAAGGTGTACTAAGCTTGCACGTGGCACAAAGGGATGTAGCGTTACTTACTCTGGAAGAGATGTGCATCCTCCTTAGCAGAGGTGTGCACCCAAAATTTTCAAGGGGTACATACACCTGTGCCATCCTGTGCCCACAGCTACTCCTTAGTCGTAAAACATACTTCAAGATCTTTGCTCGGATTCATCCGAGAGCCAAATTAACGCGCGCAAAAGCATTGATGTGCAGCCCACTGCACTCGAAAAAGGTACCCATCTTCATAGGTGTAACCAGGGGGGTCGGACCCCCCCCCCCCGAGCGAGAAAGTCCAGAGAAACATTTTCGCCACATAGTGGCGAAAAAAATGTTGGCGATTTTTTTTAAATTACCGCGGAAATTCCAACACGAAGATACCATACCTC
>JAQGAX010000284.1:0-18898 GCA_034698105.1 Plectus exinocaudatus | reverse complement strand
TGGCTGCTAAAAATCATAAAGAATGAAGTAGCAGAGGTCTATGCCCTCGTGTGCGACCGTCAATCAATCAGAGCCGAGAACAACATGCGCAAAGCAAAGAGTGAGCGATGTACGTGCAATCACCTGATACAGCGGGCGCTCACACACACGCCGCCCGGTTTATCTACTGCACCCGTTCCCGTGCAGGAATCACGCGAGAAGGCGCCGACACGCCGCGAACGGGTAGGAGGCGGGGCAGACGCGGGTTAACGCGCGGTGCCTCTTCTTCGGCAATCGATATTCACGTCTACTATCATCGAATCCATCTCCTACCGCCTTCGGCAGCCCTCTGTGGCTCGGCAACGACCCATCGAACCGATCTGATCAGACAAAAACATCTGCTGCTTCTCAGAAATTGAAGAAGCAAAGCAAATTCCATACGCAATTTGATTTATTAAATACGGTATGTTCTCAGTTGACTTGTTAATCAGGATCAATTATGAGACACAAGTGAGATTTAGTTGCGGAACCTAAAAGACTTCAAAAGCGAAACGCACATAAAAAGGCACGAAATTACCACAATATGGTAGGTGAACGACTTGCACTGTCGCATCAAAGCCTTTAAGTTTATATTACGAAAGAGCGAACGTTATCGTTCGTTTGACTCTGGATGACCGTAAAGCAGTTGCCACTGAAGCTGTCCGAATTGTAGGCCGGAAATTCGCAGCATGCTAGCATAAGCAGCCAAATTGCAGTCAACCAGATGCAAAGTTGCGCATGTTGAGCGACTGCTGGACTAGTGCTACAACAAGTTAATCGCAACCCCTGCCGTTTTTGTACTCGACCATTAGGCGTTCGAGCCCATCAAACGATAATGATAATTACACAAGCTGAACAGAGATTTTAATGATCGATCGTTCTAATGATATCTCTGAAAATGTGTCGTCATGCCCACGGCTTATTTATGCCTGTTCGCGCAGTGCAAAAGAATAGCTCTGTAAACGATTACTATTCTGTTCGTAACAATTAAAAGGATTACGGTAACAAAGAGAAAGTGAAATCAAGCGCAAAAGTTGATTGATTGTCGGCGGTCGTCTTCGCAGCGCGACCAGCAGACCTGGTCGATGAGCGACTGACCGCGCAGAGCTTCTGGATAGTAGCAGCGCGTGTTCGCGCTCAGCGTCACCTTGTTCTCGCTCAGCCACTCGATGAACGCCCGCAACGAGCATGAACAGTCCAGGTGATTGTCTGCAATATGAAGAGTACAGTACATCTCTCGAAAATTGCTAATACAGTTTTTAAGTAAGCGATTCACACCGTTTAGATCAATGAACACGAGCGACTCGCTCGACCCGGCCAGGAAATCGACGCTGGGCGTTCGAATATCGTTCGAGCTCAGGTTGATCGTCTTCAGACGAGTCAAACGCGACATCTGCACATTGTCGAGCGAGGCGATCGAATTGTGGCTCAGGTTGATTGATTCGAGACTGGCGGGAACATGGAGCGAAGAGCTCAGATGCGATAAACAGTTCGCAGCAAGGTTCAAGTGCTGCAAATGGCGAATACATAGAACATGAGTGCATTCTGCAGGTGACAATTGCATATAAACCTTTAGTTTTGTGAGGGAAGCCAAAGCGCTTGGATCAATATATTCGATGCGATTTCCTTGCAAGTTCAGGTCATGCAACTGAACGTTCGACACGAAATCATCGGGCATCAGGTTTTTGATAGAGTTGCCGGCCAAATTCAGAACTCGTAGATTGCGTAATGCACCTGAACTACAGTATGCCTTTGCTGATATTGAGGATAAAGTGGTAAGACTACCAATAAAGCGCTGCGGAACAGTGAGCAACCTATTGCCAGCGAGATTGAGCTGCTGCAAACTCCAATCCGACCTGCGAATGAGCACCTGGTTGAGCGGATACGACTTGTTTTCCGGATTGTCTATGAACAAATTAAAGGACAGATCGAGCTTCTCGAGTCGATCGAGTTTCGCGAATGTGTCTTCGTGCAGTCGACGCAGACGATTGTATGATAGAGACAGGACGGTCAACGAGGTCTCCACTCCCCGAAATGCTGACTTGTCAATGCGTCGAAGTACACCGAATACCAACTCGACTGTGTGAAGTTTTCGGTTTCGTCTGAAAGATCGTAGCATGTTGCACTTCCAGTCAATGAACACGTACCAAATGATCGAAAAAACACCTCCCGCCTGATTTAATTGCTATTAAGCTAGGACTATTAACATATTCAAAAACAAGTCTTCAAAACGTACTTGAACTCGTAAGGCCCCAGGCTTCTAACCATGCGCATGCGGTACGCGTAAATCTTTTCAATATTGGGAAAATAGCGCAGCACTGCAGTGTTCATTCCAGTGCGACTAATGTCGAGCTGTTTGACCGACGGGAAAAAGGTACCGCAGAGACGAAAGGAGGTCGTGTTCAGGTAACTGCCGACGAGGTCGAGGTGGGTCAGCTTGGTCGCGCCCGACAGACAGCACAGTTCGCTTTCGTCGATTGATTGATGCTGCTGAGCCACCAATGTTGTCAACTTGTGACTGATCACACTGTTCAGCCTCATTCGAGTTCCGCTTAGATCGACCGTTTTCAGCTGGCAACTCGCGAGATTCTTCAGTGGCTCCGCGTCTGCTTCGTTGAGTGGATTGAATGCCAGCGATATGAAGTCGAGATGGTACAGATTATTGAATGCGTCGGGATGAATGTGCTCAATGAAGTTGACGGACAGGTCAAGAATGAGCAGCGATTGACAAGTCGACAAGTCGTTCTCATCGACGGTGATGATCCTGTTGCCGCGAAGGTAGAGCGCCTGCAACTTTTTCGATTTTCGTAGAAGATGTTGCGGAATCGACGACAAATTGTTGCGACTAAGATCGATTTTGAGCAGCTCATTTTCAGTGCTGTAATTCATATACTGTTCATTTATTCAACATTATTTCTTTTCATACCTAGCGAAGTTGTGCGCGATGTGGTTTATTTCGTTATTTGGCAGCATCAATTCTTGGAGATGTTGGATATTGCTAAAGGCATTCGCAGGAATTTCCTTTATGCCGCAGCCATCAATTGTCAACGCAAAAACAGTGGTGTTTTTAAAAATTCTGAAACAAACGTACTCATTTTTGCCAGCGTTGATTGCCAGCTACCTGTGCGGTAACTTGGTTGCCGCTCCAAAGGGAGAATTTTTGATGATCAGTTCGCCAATAGTCAGCCATCGAAACATGCGCTGCAGTGAGCTGGCATCGCTCGTTCGATTGGCGATCCGTTCGATGGTCAGTCGCACAATCTGATACACTCTGCGTCTTCGGAACGGTCTGAGCGCCTGCTTGACCAGCTCCCACGACCGGATGTTGGTACAGGATACGACGACCAGCCCGGTGGCGGCATTGACGGTGTCGCAGATGCACGGCTTGATGCGGCGCGAGGACGGACAGCGCAGCTGACCTCCGACGACGATCGCAACGGGCAAGAGCAGCGCTAAAAGCGCTAGACGCATCACGTCGTTCGCTTCAATCCGATCTGAGTCGCAAATGCTGGTGCTCGGTGGATTGTGCGAGCCAGTCGGAGGCGTTTTTATCGCCGACTCGAGCGCGTGTGAGCGCGATAAGCCTTTCATGCTGCACGGAGAACCCGTGGGGGACGGAACTGTTCGCACTTCGGTGTCTGAGATTGTTTGTTCAGCGCGCGCAGCGTTGGGCGCCGTCGGCTTTGTTGGTGCATACGTCGGATGTGGGTGGTCAGAAAGATGAAGCGATGGAGCGCAACAATCGTTTACGGAGAAAACGGGTCTCACACACACAATATCACCGTATTTCTGAGCGTTTCATCAGTGTTGTGCGCGTCTAAGCTGATTACGAACGAACAGAGCAAAACAATCGGTGGTCACAGACTTGATCACAATTCCTTCATCTAGAAGTATACTCTGTTCGCATAGAGACTTGTCGAAAGACTGGTGTCGCTGCTCCAGGCCGAGACAGCCAATCGGTCTCACCAGCCTTTTCTCCGAACAGAGCCCGAGTACAGTAAGTCAAAATACAACAAGCTAATTTGCAATATTTAGCATAATACGTTATCCATTTTCGACCAGCCTGCAATTTGTTGAATAACAATTTGTATTCGAATTCGAATTGAAAGCCGAGCGTCGAAGATGCTGTCAAAGAAAGGCACAAATAATGGAAGACGAAAACCAAAAACGAATTGAGTAGCAGCTTAGATCACGCACACTTTAAGATGCAGGGAGAAAAACGACACTAGAATAGACACAAGGGATTTGGCACGCACTTTAGCACAATACGCTCACAGGTTCTGCTCGTGTTGCATCATGGCATTGACAGTATTGAAAATGCTGAATAAGGCACATTTTGAAGCACCAACAAGTAGAGTAGTAATGGGCACAGAGAGAGTGACTCGTCCGTGTTGTCGCACAACGGAAGATGAATGCACTAGACAGAGACACACACGGGCGGTGACAGAGAGAACACGAGGCACAGATCCACGCGGCTTCTATGTGACTAATAGAATTTACAGTGACGATAGAAACAGCAAACAGCCGCGCGATCTCAAAGACATCGGTGCCAGCCTGAAGAAACAAAGTGCGCGCTCATCGGCGCAATTAGTCGCATGGCCAGCTGCTGACTGATTTAGTACATATGAGAGTTGTCTTCGTACCAGTGCCGTGTGCCCGCGGACGACGCCGGCGTCGCAGATGAAGTCGACGACGGCGTGTAGCTGTAGCGCGACACGTACGATCGATCGTACTTCCTGTACTGCGGCGTGTAGGACGCCGTGGAGGGGGAGGTGTAGCTAGACACCTTTTCACTGTAGTTTCTGTGCGGCGACACTGAAGCCGACGCAACGTGATGCTGCGTCATCGGCGTATGGTCGGCAGTTAGGTTGTCCTTGCTGCGGCGAAATAGGCCTTTGATCTTCTCCAGGGGAGAACTGGGTCGCTTCGAGTCATCCATGTCCGAGTAGCCGTTGCTGGTCGTCGTCATCTTGCCATCGCTGCCCAGACGGATTTCGGACGTGCGACGTCGCGCCAGACTGAGGATGGAGCGCTTCTTGCTCGAGGAGCGCGGACTCTCGTCGCGATCGCGGTCGCGGTCGCGGTCCGACTCGTAGCTGGCGTAGGCGCCGCTACCGCTGGAGGAGAAACGCGAGCTGGTGCGCGGCGCCGGACTGACGCTTTTCTCTGCGGACAAGTGGCGCTTGAGGCGGTCGAACATGTCCGTCACTGGTTTGAACTTGACCCCCGACCCTGTCGTACTGCCGCTCCCTCCAACCAACCCGCGGCCGTTTCCCGACACGAAAGCTCTTGGCTCGGCGTCGGCTGATTGCTTGTTCTTCAGAATACCGCGCGCCGGCTGTCGACTGACATCGGGCGGTTCGCGCGGTTGCGATCCTCGGGCCAATCCGCTCGAATCGTGGTAGCTGACGTACGCGTAGTCCGTCGTCGTTGGCAACACTTCAGGTGTCAACAGTCGGTTGCGGCTCAGGCCACTCGCTGCAAGCGACAGAGTGCATTAGTATCGATGTTAGAATATATCAGTATCACTTACAGTAGTAATTGGTCGGCCTTAGGGCGTCGGCGCCGGGCCTTTCTTCAGAAGGTCCTCTTGGGAGACGCCTGTCGACCGATTGCGATCGATTATAGGCGTTTCGGGTGATATCAGCGGCGTCCTCGCCCAAAGCGACGGTCACTCGCCGGGGTGGACGGAATCGGCTGGTGTGGCTCACTGCGGCGGCTTCGGTGGCCGCACTGTCTCTTTCGACGTCGTACGCGCTTCGACGGTACAAGAAGTTGTCGTCGAAACGCGACCGATAGGCGCCAGGGGTGTAGGAAGGACGGTCGGCGGCCGTTGCACCCGATCGCATCTGTGACTCGTACCATGCAGCAGTGCCACTGGGGGGTCGATAGGATGGATAGTTGGTGGAACTAGTGTTGCGCTCCGCTTGTCGCTCGGCTCGCGTCTGATACACTTCGTACCGCTTTGGTTCCGTTGCCCACGTTGAAAGTGCCAATGAAGAAGGCACCTGCAAGGCAAAATTTTGTCATTTTCATGTTCATTTCATATTTTATATTCGTATTCAGGCATTCTTTGGAAGAGAAAAGGTGATTCAGGAAAGATGTGTTGCAACGATTCGTGGCAAAGGAATTATCAAAATCTGTTCAGTATCGTGTGATATTTTCCTTGTAAAATAATGTTTTGCCTGACCTCATCTTCGTAGCCGACCATGGTGTGATGACGACGAGCACTGGTGTATGACGGCGTTTGCCCGTATCGGCGCGTTTCGTTCGAGCTCGATGACGGCCGATCCGACTCGGTTGGTCGATCAGGTGTCAGTTCGTGCATAGATCGCGACTTGGCTCGTTCCTCACTCGTCAAGCGAAGTCCGCTGTTGGACGTCTGATTGAACTTCGCTGGCGAATTGCCAGCGGCGGTGTCGCCGAAGGACGATTTTCGATAGCTATCGTCGTGATAGCGGGGTCGAACGTAGTTGAACAACGAGCCGCTCGCGGGCGAATCGCGTAGTCGAGTATGATACGCATAGAATGGGTCGACTTTGCCACCTGTGGCGTTCTGCGACGATGGAGACTGCGGCGTTTCAGCAACATAGTGCCCCGAGTGACCTGAAGAGTACAGTCACAGTCACATACAGTCACACAGTTAAAAAATGAATGGCTTGCCTGAAAATGAACTGTCACGCGATTCTCCGGGCGCCCCACTGCCGTATACACTGAGCGAGCTTCTGAGAGGCGGCGATTCGAGGCCGGCATCAGACGACGCCTGCGACTGTTGAATCGCCGATCGGTAGGAGACGCGCTTCGGATCGGTGCGCACGTCGATAGTTTCAGCAGTAGCAGCAGCAGCGCTGCGTGGGGACAGCAAGGCGTCGATATTGGTGGTCGTAGTGGGCGTATGGCGCTCGGGCGAGCGAAGTTGGTCGACTGCTTGAGCGAAAACTTCCTCCGGAGCACCAATTGTCCTGTTGCGCTGTCGGCGTTCACGTTCGCGGTTTTTGCGGCGAATGTAGGACGACACCGTTTCGTTCTCAGGAATAACGGTGCTCGGGAATTCACGCACGGCTTCTGGAGTTGGCGACTTGGCGTACATGGCCCGCCGCTCGTTGAAGGTGAACACTCGCGGCGGACTGCTGACGCGGTCGCTGAAATGGTTGCTGTTGGCGCTGTTCGGCTGCGCTTTGACAGCCGTCTGCTCGATGGTTCGGGGCATCGGTAGCGGCATTGGCACCGGCGTCGGCTGTGCCAACTTGAGCTCGGCGACAGTAACATAGTGCTTGTCGCTGACGCTGTCGCGCTCGGGCGACGGCGTGTTCTGCACGCTGGGCGGCGCGCTTTGAGTGTTCGACGACGGCTTTCTTGGCAGCGGCGGGGCCTTGAGCACAACGGGCACAGCCTCGTAGACGCGGTCGGCGCCTCTGTTTCGTTCGAGTGTCGGTGTGGTCAGGGTGATGCTGGTCGACATGCTCGTCGCGTTGGTCTGCGTGGACGGCGCCGCATAAATCGCCTCGTCAGTATCCCGCTCAGTATCGCTATTGATGGGTGGTGAGCGAACGGCCGATCGTCGATCGGTTGGCGTGGCCGAATGACTCGCATTCTCCACACTCGAACCCATCACATCAGGGTCCTGCGTTCTCAGCCAGTTCATCTGGCGCTCCTTCGCCGATGCCGATTTCTTGGGTTCGGGTGTTGATTCATCGTCACTGTCCGGAATGCGATTGGGGTACTCGAGGATGTACTTCTTGGCTTTGTCGAACAGATAAGGCGCTTGCTCGGGCAGTGGTTGCGCCCCTCCGATGCGCCTGCGCGGTTGCGGGGTGCCTTCTTCCGTTGACACACCCCTGCCGTAGAGGTCGACGGATAAGCCGTACTTGCCCTTGCTCTGTCGCTTAGCCAGTCCCCGGTCGAATTCAGTCATATAAGCCGGCGCGCTGGCTGGTGGATCCGGTGGCGGTGCAGTCTCCCCACTCTCTTCACTTTCCTGTTGAGAATGCGCACTCGTATATGACACATTATCAATTTCCTCTTCCTCGACTTCTTCGGCCAATTCTTCAAAGTCCGAATCGTATTCTTCCTCGTCTTCGAGTTCTTCTTCTTCCTCTTCTTCTTCGTCGTCACCCTCCTTCTCAGTTTGCGTCTCAACATGCGCCTCACTGGGCAAATCTTCAGCCTCCTCTTCTGTTTGATCTTCAAAAGAAGTGTCCCTGACCGTCTCTTCTTCAGTATCATCAGCTAGATTCTGCGATGTCGTTGCCTGCACTGATGTTGACTGCGATGTCGTTTGTTGAGAGACTGCTGTGGTTGTTTCAACGACGGTTGGCAGTTGCTCGTCAGGATCGAATCCGACTTCGACACTGTGCCAAGGTCGTTCTTCGAGGGCCGCCTTATGTGCTAGTTTCGAACGGGGCGGCCGAATAGGGGTTTCTTGGTTAATTCCCTTGAGGGGCGGCAGTTCGCTCTGCTGTCCGGCGGGCACAATATCCGGTAGTTTATCGGTAAACCCTTCACGTTTGATCACTCCGCCGGAGAACTGTCGTCGAACAAGATCTTGCGATTGTTGCTGGAGAATCTTCGTCGCCTTCTCCTGCACTGACGGCGGTTGAGCGGCCATGATCGATTCGAGCAGCTCCTTGACCATCGGTCGGTTGTCGTAGAAAGGATGCGCTTTGATGCGCGCCACCAGATTCATGCTGACAGGACCCTTTTCCATTTGCTCCAGCACTTGGTTCATCAGCATGTTCAGCGAGTCTGTCTCCACGCGCCAGTATGCCGCGTTGTTCGACCGAGGCACTGGCTCCGAGTCCAACGCCACAAACGCTGGCTTCTTGGACTCCACAGAAGACGCCGCTGCCGTCGCCGTTGCCACTGATGCAGCCGCTCCGACGGGTGGGGTTTCAGAAGTTTTTCTCGCCGCTGCCGTGGGAGGTGTGGGAGTCCGCGTGCGTCCTTTGGATGCGGAGAAGTCGAGCGGGCGCTGGTTGGCGGTGCGAGTGAAGGGCTCCGGACTCGGTTCGCGGGGAATGTGCTCGATGGGCGCTTCGACCGCTGTGCCCTTGCTGTCACGGCGATCTTTGCTGTGCGTCTGCAGGCGCGTTTCCAGCGCTCGGAGGCGTTCGAGCGGGTCGTTCGTGCTGCGTCCGCTGTCGGCGCGGGTCTGCTGCTGATCGGCCACCTCGCGCAAGTTCTTCTCGCGACTGGTCATCGTCGGCTGGTCGTCAGTCTTGCGCGACTTTGGCTGCACGGGCGATTGGTCGAGATAGTCTTCGGCCTCCTTGCGTCGTCGTCGGAATTCTTCAATCTTTTTGCGCGTCGCCGAACTCAAGTGACCGAATTCCATAAAGACGTCAGTTTCATCTGCCAAATCCTGCACGATCATCGTTTCTGCGCGCTCTGTCAACGGCGTGTGGTCTATTATCTGCAAACCAAGTGCGATTGAATAAGCAGTTCAGTAAGATGTGCGCGCATGCCTGATTTTCAGGTAATTCCTGAATGACCGGCATGTTTTCCTCCAAATTGAGCCACCAGTGACTGGCGATTTCGTCAATGTCCGACCGTCGGTCCGGATTCACCCGTAGCATATTGCGAATGAGCATTGAAGCGGCTGCAATGACCTCAATAATTTTTCACTCATGTGCAATGCGTACTCGATGGTGTGTCGGGTTCGAAGTAAGCTCCTCGTTTGATCTGTCGTACCATGCGGTTGAAATCACGCCCATCAAATGGCATCGACCCGTATACGAGAGTGTACAGCAAAATACCCAAGCTCCAGCAGTCAACCTGAAGATAGAAGCAGTGAACGGAGTTTACTTTGTTTACTCAGCACCTCAGGTCCTCTGTACGGTGTACCGTTAATGATTTCTGGTGATGCATACAACGGACTACCACAGAATGTCGTCAGCAGCGACTTATCAGAAAAATAGTTGGACAGGCCAAAGTCGGCGATTTTGGCTGAGCTGTTCGTGTCGAGTAGAATATTTTCGAGTTTGAGATCGCGGTGCGCCACACGGTGCTGCAAAGTGAATCATCCGTCCGTCCATCGCAAACACAAGTAGCTGCTTCACAGATGACAACTCACACCCCAAACAGCAATTATGCAAATAGAAGCATTTTTTCAAAGCTGCTAAATAAAAAAATATTGACGGCGCTGTGGCCGAGTGGTCTAAGAGCTTCGGCTCGCAGCCACAATGTTGGGGGTTCGACCCCCCGCAGCGTCGTCCCCGGTGTCAAGCCTGCGACAGCCGACCGAGGAGCACGTGTCGCATTATGAGGGTCGGAACACCCGAAAAAGCTGACCCCGCGACATAGTGGGAATAAGCAGCTTAAAGGCCCGTGCATACCTCTCCTGCACGCTGCTGCAAAAGTTTTCCTGCATGCACAAAACATAGCTATCGATCGATTTGCGCATGCAGGAAAACGCTATGTTTTGTGCATGCAGGAAAACTATTGCTGCAGCGTGCAGGAGAGGTATGCACGGGCCTTAAGAAAGTTTTTTGTTCGATAAAAAATATTGTTGGGAAAGCTGGGATGGTTACTGCAACAACTTAAAGTGAATGACTTTAAGTAAAACTTAATAACTTTTAGAAAGTGAAAGTGAATGCGGTGCGAGCAGTTTTCAGTGGACCGCGTACCTTGTGACAGTAGAGCACGGCGGACGTGATTTGGCGGAAAATTCGTCTCGCTTCTGGCTCTGGAAGGGAACCGTATGTGCTAACATAATCGTAAAGTTCTCCACCAGACGCGTACTCCATCACAATAATAATCTTCTCCTTATTTTCGAACACTGCAAAGGTTTGTCGTTTATTGCGTGTGTAAATGCGTTGGCTGAACCTTCGTAAATCTGAATAATGTTGGGATGCGTGAGTGCGGACATAATTCGAATTTCCCTCCGAATGCGCACCAGGTCCTGCTTGTTCTCGATGGCGCTCTTCTTGATCAGTTTGACGGCTACCTGCAATGCCCATTGGTTACGGTCGCTGACGTCTGTAGGGCGATGGTAAGTGTGCGGTGGCGACTTTGGGCGGTGGCCACTTCAAAAAGCACCCGAACTTTACTCAGCTCGAAAACGATTGCCTGTAAGATGATCCCGATGCGTACAAGAGCCGCAATTCACGACCCTCTCAAAGTACGCTTCTCCTCATCACGTCATCCGTTCTTTGCGGTGTGCATTTCGTTATTTCGCATTTTGTTCCGCTAATCGGATCGCAGAAGTACCCGCGATAGCGCACTGTTTGGGCGATCGTCTCGGGCCAACACCGTCACTCACACTAATCGGTCACTCGGCGGCTAGTTGTCGGGCAGGACAAACAGACGGTCAGCAGCGCGCCCCCATAAACTTCCTGCGGCACGCGCTCTCGCGACACACGTCAATCAGACCGCTGATGGTCGTTCAATGTCGTCGAAAGAGCAGCAAAGTGACTCATCGACCCATCTATTCATACCCGTGGCATACAACAGTGCGACTCGTGGCTAAGTGGCAGTAAAGAGCTGACAATCGACACTGAACAATACACTTAGCCGCTTACCTCGCGCTCCGTTTTATGATCGAAGGCCAGTGACACCTTGCCGTAAGTGCCCGAGCCGAGCTTCTTGGTAATCTCGAAACGATGCTTAATATCGCGCTTGGTGGGCGACTGCGGCGAATCGGGCCCGTTGAACGGGTGGCCGCCGGCCGACGAGGCCGCCCCGTCTCCATGCTGCTTGAGCTTGCTCTGACTGAGCCGCACTGCGCTGCGACTGGCCCGGCCGCTGCGACTGTTGCTGCGCGAGCCGTTGCCGATGGCCATGCCGGACGACGCAGTTGGAGTCACCCACAGGCCACTGAGGTCGGGGAAGACGAAGGCGCTGCTGACTGGATGTCGACTTTCGCAGTGGGCGCGGTCAGGAGGCGCGAGCTGCTTCGTCAGCCGTCACCGTCCACACGGAGGCGATTGTAAAAGATGGAAACAACAGGCGCGTTGGCGAGGCGGAGGCGGCAGCCGACTCGACGCTCGCCGCCTCCCGGAGCGCCGTGTGCTGCGACCGGGCGCGCCGCTCGCTCTTACGTACGCACTTGAAACTGGAACCCGTGCGGGCCGACCTGGTTGAGCTTCTGCCCGTTCGGCGGCGCCCGGTGTAAAGCCACAGAGCGCGCTGCCAAGGGAACGGCGGCCGATCTCGGGCGGCGGCGGGGGCCGATAGAAGGGAGGAACGGCTCGACACCGGTCGGGCACGCATCCCCGACCAGGGCAAACAATGCGCTATTTTCGCGCTATTTGCCCTGTCCTCCGCCGGAGCATCTTTTGTTAGCAAATTAGCCCTTGAAGCCGTCATTGTCGCCGCACGCCACAAAGCCAGAGCGTCGTCGAGTGCTCGTGCTTCGTCGGCCGCGCCGACGACTCGTCTTCTTCCAGCGCGAGTCCCGCCTAGACGACCAAAGGGCGGGCGGCCAGTTCCGTCTCATTAGAAAAAACAGTCTCGGCCTCATCCACCACCATCGCCGCCGCAGATCCTCTTGCGGCCGAGTGCTATCCTCCTTGCACCATCTGCTATTCCAAGCATTAGCAAATGCCGAGCGAAGTGTAGACGGCGACGCGCAGCACTCTCTAGATCTGATTACGGTGCAGGGCGCACAAATGTGCACAAACTAACTAGTTGCACTGTCGCACGGCAAGCATGCAAACACACTCCAGTTTACATAAGCAAATAGGACAAAAAAAGCGGCGTATAGAACTAAGCCTCATAAATTAATGCTTATAACCAGTGCCCGATTATAGGTGAAGCAAACAAAGCTAAAATTTCGGACCCCCGGGCTCCACGTAGTACAAAGGGGGTCTCAGGGGGCCCGCGCAGTGCCGAGGGGCGTTCCAGACGCTCCTAGCTTCGGGCCTCTGATCCCCTTAATCTGGCCCTGCTTAACAGTAACAATACTAACAAATCTAATTTCATTCATCGACAGAAACGAAAGCATAGACAAAAATATGATTATGAATGATCTGAGAAGCGAACACATTAAATTCAGTTCAGTTAGCGCTTTGCAACCAAGTCTCTTGATTTTTTATTTGAGCATAGGCTAATGGTCCATCACTTGACGACGCTTATGAGGTGGGGTGTCGATGAGCTGCCTAATGGTGAAAAGTCGGTGGTATAGCTTATTGCGATAGATAATGCGGAGAACCGGTCCGACGAATGTCTAAAAGGCTTTACGCTCTAAGTTCGGAAGATTTACACCGACTGGTTCAGATCGTACGTGAAAGAAGATGCTGCTTCGTGAGGTTGAAACTACAACACGCAAGCTCGTCCTCGGCTTGGCAGATGTCCAGTACTTTGACTTGGTCACCTCGAGAAAGTGGCGCGCGATGAAGAATGAATCCGTTTCAAACTCCATCATACGATTCTCGTCGTATTTCACCAGGCGAATGATATTTTGAAACATACCTACAAGCAAGAAATACTGCCAGCAGTGTTCGACAACTTGTTAAGAAGCGTTCAGCAGAGTTTAAAATCAAACGGAACGAGTGTTCGGAGACAAACGCATATAGGCCTCTGTGTCGTGTCACAGTTTAACCACCAATATGTGCTTTGTGTAAATGTTTGACATTTGACTTCCCTCGAAACCAAAAAAAACGGAAAACTGTTGATTCACAATGGAACCGAGCGATGTGGTGGGTTAACCGCAGACCGTCCCAAACACAACATCCCTTGGATGGAGGTAATGCTCATGCTACCATGGTTATATATGAAACACAGTGCATGTGATGCGCTTAACAATCAATAGGGTTTGAACGTCAGTTGAAACATGGTTGCAGTAAGAAACTCAGAACCATGGACGGTACCAGGACATGAACTGATGAAGGGGCACAATTCACGCAAGGGGACGAGAGAAAATTATTTATTATTATTTAAAGCATCCTCTACTCTCTGTTCTGAAATGTTGATCTTGCAATCCAGTGGAAAGCAAATTTATTGGGGTAAGCAGACAAAGGCATTGTGGTGGTATCTGAGTTCCAAGGGCCTAGCGATCCCGTTCTTTTCGGCAAGGCGCCTTGGCACCTTCCTTTCCAGTTTTTGTCTGGCGCCTGGGGCATGGCTTTGTTGACCCCAACAACGACAAGGACTTATCGGAAAGTACACGACTATCGGACAGAAACAAACCGATAAAGGGATATGTGACGTTGGAGCGAAACATTTTGCCACGTTGCCAAGGACTTGCATCCATCGGAAGTACATTGATGGCATCTGCGAACAATATTGTTAAAATGTCCAGACGGATCAGCTGTTGAAACAATTCTTGTGGATTGCCAACAAGCTGCGTCGTTTGTTCGGCTAAGACATCGCTTTTCAGCGCAGGTGGTGGCTCAAAAATTAGAAATGCAACAGCAATCGCCACAAAGGCCACATAAACAGACTTTTTGTTCATGATCTGACGACGAGATACTACTAGAGTTTCTCACTTAGCTAGCTAAACAATGCTGGCATCTGACAACAGCTAATGCAAAGCAGGTTTGGTCCTGACACGAATATAGTAAACGCTTTGCCTTGGGAACAAATTCTGCCAAACCGAAAGAAATTGGTTTGGTCTAGTTTGGTTGATGTAACCGTCAGTAGGCTCGCTGGTCCAGTCAGTGACGGCGGTGAGGATTGAACGGTCTTCTTTTCACCCAGGGGCCTATTTCATAAAACTGCTCAGAATTGCGAATAACTTGAATCAATTCCCCATTGTCATCATAGCAATGTCATATGCACAATTGAGACTCAGCTGGTGACAATGCGGAATTGAGACTCAATTACTCCATTGTCAATTCTCAAAACTCCAAACAGTTTTCTGAAATCGGCCTATTGGTGTCAGTATTTTTAAGAGAATTTCACTTTGGCAACAAAATGTCGTCGGATGAAGCAGTGGCAGACATCGCCGTCATCGGCCTGGCCGTCATGGGTCAGAATCTCATCCTCAACATGAACGACCACGGCTTTGTAGTAAGTAAAGCAGAATTTTGCCTTACGTTAACGATCAGTGCTGTTCTAAATGACAAATCACGATCACAACTAGTTGGAACTTTTTCGTCGCTGCGTTTTGAACTCCTTACAACTTCACCCACTTGTCTGTGAAATACGCACGTTCAATAATTTTGTTACTGTCTCTTGACTGAACATTTTGTTGATGCGTAAATATTTTCAGGTATGCGCATTCAATCGCACAGTGTCGAAGGTGGACGAGTTCCTGGCTAACGAAGCGAAAGGCACAAAGATCGTCGGCGCGCATTCTCTGGCGGAAATGGCCAAGAAGCTCAAGCGGCCGCGCCGCGTCATGCTGCTCGTCAAGGCCGGGTCGGCCGTCGACGACTTCATCAACCAACTGCTTCCGCTGCTCGAGTCTGGCGACATCATCATCGACGGAGGCAACTCGGAATACACTGACACCAATGTAAGCTTGGCTCATTTGCAAGCAATTGGCTGCTTATTGATGTATAATAGTTTGCCCCGCCGACAATAGTTTTCTTCGCTATTTGCGAACCAAATTGCTCCTTCTCTTGTACTTTGTCGCTTCGCAGTTGTAGTATGATCAAGCACGTGAAACTCTTGTGTCATATTTTTAAATTAGAATTTAATCATTTGGTTGAGCCCCTTAATTTTTCGTTTCTTTGTGCTTTATTAACATCAATGCAATTATGATTTTTTCCAGCGCCGAACGGAATCTCTTGGCAAAAAAGGAATCCTGTACGTTGGATCGGGTGTCAGTGGTGGCGAAGAAGGTGAGTGCAATGCAATCATTTGCTTGGACGATAAAAACGTATGCTCGCTGTTGCAGGCGCCCGATTCGGACCGTCGTTGATGCCTGGCGGAGCGGAGGGCGCTTGGCCGCACTTGAAGTCCATCTTCCAGTCGATTTCTGCCAAAGTGGATGGCGAGCCGTGCTGCGATTGGGTCAGTCGTATCACACATTCTCTCTTGTATTAGCTAAAATTATCGTGCGATCGGCTTATTCTCACGCGTTGTGTGGTGCGACGCGCGCGCGTAGTGACGCCATACGTTCCGTTTGTTTGCTCGGCCACTCGCCGCTCCAACGCACGTGAAGTGCATTCTCACCAACGTGCTGCGCCACTCGTGTTTGCATTGATTACCTGTTCGAGACATGATGTCTGCAGTAGTGGCATCTACCTGAAGTTTCAATGCAAAGGGGAGGGGACTGTCCTCGCATGCAACTAGAGGCACGCAAATTACACTCCATTGGGAAGACGGCGCATTTTACCGGGCTTTTCCGAATAAGCCCCCCAAATGGCTTCGTTTTCCTTTTGTACAACGGGTCCCTCCCCAGAGATAGTGGTGGAAATTGGTGGAATTGCGGCTAAGCGGTGACCTCATTGTCTGTGCCTGTCCCATAACTCTCTGGCAAAGGGACTGATGTGCAGAGGAAAAGAAGTCATTTGGGGTGGGTTCTTATTCGGAAAAATCGATACCGTTTACATGCACGACCAAACGACCACCAAACTATTATTTATTGAGCTCTGAATCTGAAGGTAATATTCTGCAGGTCGGACTGGGCGGTTCGGGACATTTCGTGAAGATGGTGCATAACGGCATCGAGTACGGCGACATGCAGCTCATCTGTGAGGCGTACCATCTGATGAAGGACGCCGTCGGACTGACGCACGACCAAATGGCTGATGTATGCAATTGATCGATCTCTTTCGAAGCGATTCTCATCTCACTTTATGAGCAGGTTTTCGACCAATGGAACAAGACCGAGCTTGACTCATTTCTGGTCGAAATCACTGCCGGCATTCTGCGATTTAAAGACGAAAAGGGCAACACTTTGGTCGAGCAGATCAAAGATACCGCTGGCCAGGTAATTGTACACTTTCTGTTGCATTGAATGTGTTCTAAATGTATGAGCGGAACGGGTTGCAAAGGACAGACTACTTTTTTGCGCTGCGAACAGCGTAGCTATGATCGGCTAATCAGCTTCATGCGTTTGATCGGCTTTAAGCTCTTTCTGAGGCAGTCAGCAGTAATTATCGCATTTTATTCTCATTTGTTCCATCAATATATTGCGAACAAATACAGTAGGAGAGTGCTGAATTTTGAGGATAGGTGGCATGGGCACCTATGCATGAAAGTTATTCATCTGAATGCTGCCAGTCCGCGCACTACCAGTCCGCCCATGCGACGACCGGCGATCGATATCCTGGATGCGAGTGTGGTTGGTTGTCTTGTAGCAACAGCACACCTTTTTCGCACACCAGGGAAAAGCCATTCGGCGAATCTCTGAGGAGAAGATCAGATAGAGAAAAGGGTTTATCCCTCCCTGCAGCGGTCTGGCCAGATAATTGAGACGCGCATTCTCCTCCGAGGAGCCCCAATGAAGATAGTTCAGTCCGAACCAGAAGGTAGCGTACAGATACATGAGCTCGCCGGCGAAGATGATCACACACTGAATCAGCATGCGCAGTTCCTGATTCATCTTGCTGAAGGACCGCGTGTTCTGAATGGTCCTAGCGCGAAACTTTGCGAGCTTCACAAGCGACACGAAGTACAAGACGAACACACCGCCAACACACACGGACATCACAAAGAAGTGAACGTATTGAAATGGGAACAGAAAGCGGTCGTGATAACCGTCCGCTTCGAACCAGATCTTGCTGACTAGGCCAAAGTGGTTCAGGACTGCCGCGATCACCGTCCATAGCCAGGCTGCAGCCGAGCCATACTTAGCCACTTTCCAGTGAAACGACTGAAAATGGGACTCGAATTAGTCGTATCTGGCCAGGGGACAAAATCTGTTTCCTTGACAACTAAAATTAATGGCTTTGTTGTCAACTTTCGCGCTACCTCTTTGACGAAGAAAAATATTGTGACAAATCTTGTGAGTGCCATCACGAAACCGTTTGTGAGCATTCCATCAAGACTGAGGGTGCCAATTGTTTGCCAGGCGATTTGCCGGGCTGGACTCGTTCCAAGCACGCAGGACTGCATCCGTGACTCTGCAAAGATCAGACATATTTAAGGCTTCAAAATCTAGTTGTACCCTGCATGGATTTTAGCAAAATGATGAAATCGCTGACTGCCATGCTCAGTATGCATAAGTAGAATGGATTATCCAGTTTCTTGAAGTTGATGGCGATGACGACCACAACGTATACGTACAAGATGAGAAATACAATGGCAGCGACCATGGTAGCTGTGCGCAGAAAGTTTGACATTGCCCATACGTAGCACGGTTCGCCGAAGATGAGCTCGTTGATGATTTCAAAGTAGAGCGCCAAAGTTGGCACTTCCGATTGGTCCGCGTCTGATACGTTCATCGCTGCTCGCTTGTTCCTGCTACTGAGAGAATGCCTTCTTGTTTTTGTTTTATGAATGCCGCATTAATAAGGGACGAAATTACTGCACCAATTTTAATCCTTATTTGTGATCTGCTGAAAAGCCTTTTCTTATTTGGATAAAAGCAGTGAATTAGGAGAGGCGTTGTCGGTGTTAACTCTCGGGCGCCTTCTGTTTATAACAATTTTCATTAATTATTTCTGTTTGATGGATGGTCCCGACTCAGGTATTAATGCTCCTTTAATGTTTATTTTGATGGAAGGAAGTCGTGCAAATATTTTCGACCATCCTCTGGTGGTTTTTGATGTCTCAGCGGGCGAGGACAATCTTACTGGTCCAAATATTAATCGCAGGTCTTATCATTCAGTTCCTGACGTTGGCTTATAGAGAGTGAAAGCTGCGATTAATATCTTTGAACCCTTTATCCTATATTGATTGTCCTTTATCTATTTCTAGCAAGTTTATTGTTGCAGGGGTAGAATCGCGCATCAATGCCTACTTTTTTCAGAAGGGAACGGGCAAGTGGACGGGTATCGCTGCTCTCGACTACGGTATCCCCGTGACCCTAATTGGTGCGTTCATTCTT
>JAQGAX010000283.1:0-18899 GCA_034698105.1 Plectus exinocaudatus | reverse complement strand
CAAAATACTGGTCATAAATGAAGCATATCTGTAAGCTCTTACAGCATATTTGGCGGCGCTGTTGAGTAGCTGAACTTCGGAAAGCAGATCGAGTGTGGGATTGTTGGCGATGAGACCGCCGTCAACGAACTTTCCGTCGACGGTGGCGAAATAGGTAGGCGCCGCGCTCGAGCAGCGAGCCGCCTTCCACAGCAGCGTTCCGCGCGGATCCTCGAAGCCGAGCGCATTGTTCTCGGAGTCGCTCAGCGGCAGGCGATAATTACGATGCATTTTCAGCTTCGGTGGATTCTTGTCAGCCACCGCTGTGGTTACCATAATTCTGAAAGTAGAAAAAAGTACTTTTATAATTATCAACCTGATTAAGGTTAAAACTAGCAAATGTAAGCAATCAACAAACTGAAAAAATACCGTACCTGGGACTAGCAATGTGCGCCATTGTGACGGTGTCGCCCAGCTCTTGTTTCAGAAAGTTTTCCAAAACATTTGTATCGTACGGACGACTGCCTGTGAAGACTTCGTCCTTGAAACGAAAGTACAGACGCTGACACTGGCGCAACGAACGGCCTGCAATCAGTGGTCACACTCATGCATCCCTTCTCCTCAGCCAACCTTGCGCGAGTGCGATAGTCAAAATCGCTCCAGTGCTCGTACCAGACACCCACTCAAACTTGGACCAAATACTCTCTTGCAGAAGTTTCTCAACATGTAGCAAAGTCTGAAAGGAATAAGAGCGCAAGTTTGATTGTATTGTGTTAAAATATGCGCGCAAATTACTTGAATTAAAACGAGTCCACGTATACCGCCGCCATCCAAGGAGAGCAGATTGACAAAGTGCGGCTTCGTGCCACCCGATGTCACATTTTTTGCATCGATTCGTTGTCGACTCTTTTCGCTTAAGGCCACTGTTTGCATGAAGTCTTCCAAAACTGAAGACAGCAAAATTTATCGAAGTCGACAATCCAACAACGCACCAGCGTTGCCTCGACCAGGATCGGTGACCCCATACGAAGAATACAAGACCAGACAAGCTTGGATGGCTTCACTAAAATATCAATGTCAACGCCTGCTCTCTTGAACGAAGATTTGATAAAAACGACCGTGCTGCCTTGTCTTTGATTGCCGAAGCGATCTGCATTGGAAGTTTGCCTTCTCCATTCGTTGTATCCATTTTCGTTCCGAAACATAACAAAGTCTTCACAACAAGAACCGATCCATGCTGCAAAAAGTAACCGAGACTTAAACAATAATATATGGGATGAGGCTTTGTTGAACATAGAAAAACGCTGTAGCTGTCATCATACCTTGATGGCAACGTGAAGCGGAGTGTCACCCGAAGCATCCTTTGCTTCAGTATCGGATCCGAAAGCAAGAAGCGTCACTGCGCATTTCAGATTATTTCTCGCAGCTGCCAAATGCAGCGGAGTTTGACCCTTGGCATTTGGAATGGTTATATTGAAATCTGTTGGACAGCTTTTCAACAGAATTCGCAGAATCTGAAAAGGCAGTTGATCGTGAAAAATCATTCATCGTAAGCAGAGTGAAGAATAGCCTACATATTTATCCACAGTGGAATGTAAAGCAGTGTCCCTGTCGGGACCGGATTGTTGTAAAATCAGCGCGGGCTTGGCTTTTATCAGAGCAGACAGAGTTCTAAAAATTAACCAATAAACTGCGGATGATATAGGAATCGCAAAGAGATCCAACCTGACTGCAGTAGGCTCTGAACCTTGAGCAGCTGCCTCTTGTAGAGCCGATCTGTCATTACACGACAGATCACTATTTGCTCCGTAATTCAGCAAAGCAGTCACGCAGTCGAACTGACGCGCTCGAATCGCCAGGAACAGCGGTGTGTAGCCAGATCCGTTCTTCGCATCAACGGCGTTGAAAAACAGCCGCGATTTCGCCAATTCCTAAGAAAGCACTAGAGTTTGCTAGAAACTAATTTTTAAGATGCGCATTTCCGCAATGGAACTATCAAGCCATTCAAATCAAACATAATCGTAATGAACAAATGAATAGTCAACCAACCTGCAAAACAGTTAGCGAATTGGCGGCGGCATAGTGCACGGCGTTTTGTCGATTGAGGTCGAGCTTGGTGAGGTCGGCCCCAAGACCTATTAACTGTCTCAGTGTATCAAGCTGACCAGATTCTGCAGCTATATGTAGCGGGTACTTGCCTTCAGGATGGCATGGACTGTTCAACAACCTGAAAATCAGGCAAGTAAATGCTGGAAGACTTTAAAGAACGAAGCACTCACGCTTCAAATGACGAATCCTGCGCAAGAATGGAAATGAAGTCTATAATTCCACACGCAGCCGCATAATGAATAGCGTCCCAGAACGGCTGGTTGTGCACAGCGGCGACAACAGAATTGAACACCTCTCTTTTCGTCGCTGCAAACAGTAAAGCAAACAGTCATTGTAAGAAGGCAATAAATTGTGCGTGAACGGACCAACAAATCCAAAGAGCATGGACTGTTTTTCGAAGTGCTGACACTTCTCGATGGCTTCATTCTGAGCCTTTGCCCGATAGACGCTCAATCGCTTCGACTGGAACACGATGTGAAAGTTTGCGTCCTTCGAATTGTCGCGGTAGACCGAGAACGCCTGCCCGGCGACTGCTTGTATCGGCAAAAACGCAGCCAACTGCTTCTCGCCAATTTCAACGACCTGAAACCAAGCAGATGCACTCCGACACGCCAAATAAATGTGAAACAAGAGCACTGACTTCAAACGGCGATTTCGGTGCTGTCCACTGAGCCACTCGATCGGCAACAGCCGACCCGACCGTTCGAAGAAAATTCATCGGAATGAGTAGTAGCACACTATATTGTTTAGCTAGAGTCAAAAGTCCACTTCAACGTTCACATAAAACTTGCTATCGATGGGTCTAATAACAATAAATTTCGGCTTAAGAGCAACAGACCACAGACAAATAGAATTCGTTGTTTTTCGTTTTCGGGCATGCACGCATGCAAATTTTTATGTGAAAATGAATCAAGTCGAAAACGTCACTCTACCGTTTTTGCCTGATTCAAAAATCTTCTTGAGATAACTCTCAGACTTCGAACCAATGGGCCGAATTGTTGCTTATGTGTACGGTACTGTATTCATGTACAATCGCGAGCGAACGCCTTGAATACGTGCGTTCTTCAGTCAGATCGAACCGTTCGAATGATATTTTGCATCTCTTTCATAATCAGTGAACATCTAGGGTCCAGCTGATATGCGCAAACGCCACCGCCATCCGAGCAAATACGCAAATAGCACGTAGTCGTTAACCCTTCGAGTTCGGCAGCGGAGAAGTTTTTTTAGTGCACGTGAATTGGTACTGATCTAGCTTAACACATTCTGGTTATTCGTGGTTAATAGTTTCTTCACAAACTACATATCTTACGATATTTTACATCGCTCCCCAAATCATGTTCGTTTTTCTCAAAAACCATCATACAGTTACACTTTACGGCATACATTTTTTCATCGTTAATTGATTTTCTGCAGCCCTGACTCATCTTCTTTCGCGTACAATCCGTAGCGTTTGCCCTGGTTGTCCTTCATCTTTTTCAAATCGTCGTAAGTAATGTGGTAGCCTGCAGCAGGGTCATTTTTTACCGCGTTGAACACAAGCTGAAATCGGTTCACTCACCAAAGATTCTATCTAAGTAGTTGAGCCATGGCTCGAAGCATGTTAGCGGTCGCAAGTGGTGCATATCATGAGCTGGCGCGCCCGAGTAGATCGGGATGAATCGATGAAGTGCAAAGGGGAAGTCGTATCCAGTGTGAACCTGAAGACAATCGACATTTTAGCGACGCTGCAAAAATTGTGTTGAAATCGACTAAAAGAGTCAGAGACTAAGAAAGTTGCGGCTACTTGAGTCATTCCGCGAGTTTGTCATAGGTTATGCGTGAACGAAAAGTCGAATGAATCCAGAAGGAATAAATAAAAGTTCTCATTAGGGTGCTATTGTAAGCTTTATTATCTGTAAAGGCCGGCGGTTACAAAGCGCCGTTCGTTCGAGCGACCTAAGATAAAGTTCGCAAGCACCTGCGTGATGCATTCCATTGAGTTGCGGGTGTAATTTATTCATTCATACCTCATAAGATACGGCTTGAGCGACGAAGAACCAGGCCCAATATGTGAGGCAGTGAGTAGGAAACAGCCAGGGAATGCAGGTGACCATGAGAGCGACGGTGAACAGCTCGAATGGGTGCAGATGTTGAGCGGCGGCCGCAAACGGGGAGCTGTACATGTGGTGCACCGAGTGGCACCAACGGTACAAAAATTTCACCTATATGGCAGAAATGAATTATTTCAGGCTTACAAAGCTGCAGGCTTTCATACTTTGTGATGCACTATATGGAACACGAAGTATCCAAAGTCAAACATGAGGAAGAAGATAAGCAGTTGGCTGCCAAACTCCCATAGGGTGGGCGCGACGGGCGGCAAAGGAGTCGGTGGCACCCAGAGCAGCTGCACGAGAGCCATGGGGTAGATCCAGAGCAGCTGGTTCCACAGCTGCAGCCAGAGCGACTTCTTCGCCAAATCCCACGTCACCTTCCGGTCGGACTGAATCTTGTATTTCTTGAAGAACGGCACGTCGGCAAAGAACAGATCAATGACTAAGAAATTAATGTCAGTGTGATAAATTTCGATTGGAAAAACTGACTTGTGAACACGAGCACAAAAGAGTAGTCGATGGCTAGAGCATAAAGCGGAGGGAAAAGTGGTGATCGAAGCATGTCTTGACGTCCATCTATGATCCACTCCCAAATGGGCTGCAGAAACCGATCGGATTTCGCCGCATCTATCTCCACTTGGCTAGTGAAGTTTTCTGGTGCGTAGAAACTCATTCTGCTTGTTAGTATATGTCAACCGATGAATTGCAAGGATCAAGAACAGTCACACTGACCGAGCTATTATATCACACGCTGACTAACGCCAGCCGCATTGAATAAAAGAAAAGGGCAGAGTGCGAGTATGGCGTCTATCGCAGCTGCCACCACGGCAGATGAGATAGCGCACTCACATTGGGATCAAAAATGAAAGCATATAGTTTGTCTCCGCAGCATAATTGCAAATATACTATTATAAGCCGAGTTTGCTTATCATGACATGTCGAAGTTAAGAAGCTGCATTAGTTGATCAGAAAGCAACTTGGTCTTTGTAAGCTCAAGGAGACGAAAAAATTCTCTCCACATAAAAGCATTTTCCTGAAATATTTGAGTGAAGTTGGTCTGAGAGTGCTCAATTTGACACCTGAATTGGTGAGAGCAGTAAAACAATGTTGCCTATTCGAATAGCTGGATCGCAATTCATAGCTGTGTAATGGTCGGCCAAATCTTCGAACATTTGGCTTCGTCGTCTTTTTGCTATTTCTTTGGTAATCGGTGACAGCTCGTCTAGGTCTGCAAACCATCGGTTTCCTAACCATACGAGGTTAACAGATGAAGAGTTAGCGATAACTTACGCTGATCCCATAGGACGATGTAAAGCAGAGCAACTAGTTCAGCTTCATTGAGGAACAACTCTTGCATAGCACCTGCCAAGACATCAATGTTGAACTTCAAAATAGGAAGTGCTGTTCTAAAAACATTTCTTCTTTCGCCTTCAAGAATATTTCTAACTAGACAAATTACCTTGCCAGCACTCTAACGGTTTGCGAATACTGGGCGATTTCGGACCCGTTGGCGTAAAATCGTGATATGGACGCTTCGGACGCAGTCACAAAAGATCCGTCAAGCAAGTAGCCTCGATTTTGATGAACTCCGCCCATCATCATGGTTGTGTAAGCTTGTTCGACCACACGGGACACAATGTTGTAGCTCGTGAATAATGCTGTCTATATAACAAAATAGTTATTCAGTTCAAAATTTCTGACAATGTAACACCTTATCGGCCGCTTCCAAATTGGTAAATGCCTCACACGCGCCGAGAAACTCAGTCAGAAAAATTGGTTCCGCTTCCCAAATCAGTCTCGAGTTGTTCAAAATCGCCTCGACTGGAGGTGATCCGCTCTGAAATTTTTGATTACTTAACACATTTTCGAGCCGATCATGAATTGTCACGCATGTACCGTGCCGTTTTTTCCGCAGCGGTATTGTAGGGAGCGTCTCTGCTTCAATAGCTGATACTGTAGCATCATTCGACCGAAAATACTCATCGTTGTTCTATTCTCTGACCGCCTTCGCTTCCTGCTATCCACTGAAGGCAAGGCAACACAGCAATGAGCATGCTTCTCTCTTTGACACTGGACCTCTATAAAGCACCCTCTTTTCAGTCGTTCAAGTCGACTCGATTGCGTACTTTCCGGTCTCATGCCCACTTTGAAACACTTTTGAAGTCGGCAGTATCGACAAAACTTTTGATTTGGCAAACCTACAATAGCAATGATCAAATAAGGAATGAAACGTGGAAGGAAAAGCACAAAACCATAACCAGTCTTGCAGTTATTCCCGCGTTGACATGTATACTTTTTCTGAGCGACAATCGAGCGTCGAAAGAATGCCCCGCAAGCAGCACAAGAAATGACGCCGAAATGCACTCCACGTCCTTCGGCATGGCACACAAGACAAGTTGTGCTCGACCCTTTGCGAAATTCCGTGTTCTCATTGCAAATTCTTCTCTTGATCGCTTCCATGTAAACGATCGACTGGAAAGACGATTAAAAATTTATCGACGCTATGAATACGATCAGCGCAACTGACGGCTTACGCACTGCTTTGACGACGCTGAGACGATATTTTGTGGCAAATCGAGCGAAACATTGCCTGCTCTTCATTATGAAGCGATCTTTGCCCGTTGTCATATCAACCAATGCAAAGAAAAGACCCTGCTTCCCTCTGTCTCGCTCTACTATACTTAGATAGCAATAACAAATTAAGTCAATTATTTTAAGTTTTCCGATGTACCTCATTATTTTGCCCCCTGTTTTTTATCAACGTGCAGCAATTAAAATCGCATTCGCCATTTTATATAAATTTTACGAGAATTTTACTCTGTAAATCAGTAAGTTGAAAATAATCCTTTTACGCTTCACAATGAGTTGAGCACAGCGAAAGCCGCCGCTGCATATTGTAGAAGATTTAATGCGATTGTTCGCTTGAAAGCCACCTCACAAAAGTATTGCAGAAGGTCAGCGTAGTGTGCTGCAGCGTTGTTTGCGCCGCTACTAGTTCGAAGCGCCATCGTTCAAAAATGCATTACTAAAGCGAGATCTTATTCTGTCGTATTATTAAGAGATGCAGTTCTGTGCTCGCGACCCTGCACTGGGAGCAATTGTGCTCAATCAAGCTCAAGTGTGCATGATTAACAGCCAAAGACGGTGACCCGGGTGGTACGGCTGGTTGCCAAGTTCGCTCCAGAGACAGGCCGTGTCTCGCAGTGGCCTCGGCTGCTTCAGTACGACCGGCGATCGATTGGCTAACTGCTGCGGGTGGATGCGTGTTGCACTGGTTAGGACACTCGACGGCGTTTGGACCCAGCCGGTTGTTTTCCAGCCAACCGATCCGTGGTGCTTAAACGGGCGTTGATGCGGATTAAAACGATAAATTGATGCGCAGAGATGGAGACATCGACTAAGAAGCTTCTGCGTGCGGGTGACAGCGAGGATGGTGGTGCTCAGGTGCGCAAGTCCGACTCATTCGTCAAGTCGCTCAGTCGGCGCAGCAGCTTTAGCAGCATCGCCGACGAGGTGCCGCCGCTCGGGCGGTCCATTGCCTCATTTCTGCGTAACATGAAACGCCCATACGACCCGTAAGTCATCCATCTATTTC
Source organism: Plectus exinocaudatus (assembly GCA_034698105.1). NCBI lineage: Eukaryota > Metazoa > Nematoda > Chromadorea > Plectida > Plectidae > Plectus > Plectus exinocaudatus. Next base: position 11,126 of record JAQGAX010000283.1, on the reverse strand, counting down.
AGCGACGCTCATTTGTATGCTGCATGCTGGCAGATGTTGATTAGAATCAGCATCGTGCTGCCCGTTTACTTAAATTAATGCCTCACGAAAGCCGTCTGACCCGCCACAATTACTACCTACCCTATCATCCTGAGCAAATGTCCCAGTTCGGCATTGAACCGTTGCAACTTTACGAATCGCGAGAATCCCTGTTGCGACCAAGGACCAGGTGCGGTGGTAGCGTTTCGCTCGATCGTTGCTAATTCGATTGCCATTGCCAACATTACACGCTTGTCACCCTACGTCACGTTTCGTTCACGCTCGGCTAACTTACCGGATTTCAGGGTGCAAGTCGCACATTTTGCCAATGACAAAAGCTTCAAAGAGCGACTTCAGACATATTTCATAGAGAATCAACAGTCGAGTAGGCTTTCAGCATCGACAAGCACGATAATAATTAGTGTTGGTAATTCAGGTTATCGCATTCGTCTGTTTAACGTGCTGATCAAGCTTCTGTCGTGCATTTTGTACTGCGTCCGAGTCGTGTACGATGAAGGCACGTTGCCAGCAATTGCAATTGCAAAATCAACAAACGCCATTTACTCGTCCGATTCCAACCGAACGCAACCGATCCCAGCCAATCGAATCAAATTGTGTGTTATCCATCCTACGGCATCTTCTACGCTTGCGATAATGAGCTTTTTCTTCAGTGAATATCTCATATGGGTGGATCGAGCGGCTTATCTATGGCTCTGCCAAACAGTGGTCGGCATTATTAGTCTCGTGCAAACCATCCTGATCTTCTACATCAGTTACAAGGTGAATTGTTTTTGCTCAAACTGATATAAAATTGCTTAATTTCAGGGAAATATCCTTCGCCTTCTACTTTCGTTGCAATTCTTACTCGAACTGCTCACCAGCATTCCTTTTATTGTGACCGTAAGATATCTGATATTCAAGATCTAAAATTGATGAAAGACTTGCAGATTTTTTTACCGCGATTGCGTGAAGTGTTCATCCCAGTGTTCCTCAACTGCTGGCTGGCCAAAATTGCATTCGAAGCTATGCTGGTCTGTCTGCGGGCTGTTGATCACCTTCCACTGACTCATTTATGCAAAATATTGTAGAACGACAAGAACCGTGCGACGCAAAGGCAGCAGTCGGCCCTGTCGCAGCAAATGTACATTCTTTTTGCGACGCTCCTTTGTCTGCTGTTCACGAGCACGTGCGGAATACAGCACCTACAACGTGCCGGAAATCGGACTCTTGAACTGCACACTGCACTCTATTTTGTCATTGTAACTTTCGCCACAGTGGGTTCGTAAAACATTTCTTTATTTCACAGAACGAAACTAACCTTAAATTTTAGGCTATGGCGACATTTATCCCGACTACTGGCTATCTCAGTTATTTGTGATCGTCATGATTTGTATCGCAATTGGCACGCTACCAACTCAGGTACAGTAAGCCTCCCTTCGGCTCTGCGACGCCTTACCGCAATTGTGAGAGAATATGGCACTGCAGATCGAAAAACTTGGTCACACGTATGTCGAAAAACAAAAGACTGGCGGCGAATACAGCAAAAGACGTGCCAAGTACGAAAGACATGTCGTTGTCACGGTCACTCTACTTCGAGCGGAAGTAATCATCGACTTCCTCAACGAATTCTACGCGCACCCGCAATTGCAGGCTCGTGCAATATCCACAATGCCAAGAGCGCTTATTTTTCATTGTCCTTTGCAGGACTACTATGTGATCTTGTTGTCTCCGGGCGAGCTGGACAACGCCATGCGACTACTACTGCAAGTGCCGTTGTGGGCGGAGCGCGTAATATACATCCGGGGGTCGGCGCTGAAAGATACGGATCTGGAGCGAGCGAGGATGGCCGAGGCCGATAGCTGCTTCATTTTGAGCGCACGCACCAACCCCAATAAGATCGCCGCGGTTCGACTGCATCATTGATTTTTCGTCACATAATGAGGTTCTCTTTATTTGTAGGACGAGCACACTATTCTGCGATCTTGGGCGGTCAGGGACTTTGCTCCGAAATGCCAGCAGTATGTTCAGATCTTCCGTCCGGAGACAAAAATGCACGTCAAGCATGCTGGTACGCCTTGATCAACTAGATTTATCGACGTGAAAGAGTTGTTGTTTCAGAATTCGTTATTTGCGAGGACGAGTTTAAGTTTTCGCTACTGGCGAACAATTGCATTTGCCCAGGAATATCGACTTTCATTACGCTGCTCATGCATACTTCGCGTGGAGAGTAATTGCATTCTCCTCTGACGTCTGATGATACTAACTGTTTGCCACGTCAGGGAAGGGCAAAATTCGAGCGAGCAGTGGCACCGGCTATACGGCCACCATTCGGGCAATGAGATCTACCACGTTCAACTCGGTCGAAGTAAGTTCTTCGGCGACTACGAGGGCAAGAACTTCACATATACTTCATTTCACGCTCATCGCAAGTTGGTGGAAACTTAAGAGAAAGAAAATCGGAGGATACGGTCGTTTAGATACGGCATTTGTCTTGTGGGCGTACAAAAGGGTGTACCGGAATCAACGATACAGCTGAACCCGGGACAGCAACATATAATGCAAAAGTCTGATATCTGTTACTACATGGGATTGACGGAAGAACAGCTGTCTTCGATTAACACAACTCCTACCAAAGAGAAGCCGAATCCGACGATTGCCAACACATTTGCCAGCATCGGTACAAAGTTTTCATTCTTAATCTGAGTACATTTTGCTGAATATTATTATTGCTTCTCGCAGGCACGCTCGCTCTCGAAATGCAGCACACTCGCGCTAAGCCAACAAGTCCGGCACCACCGCTCAATACAAAGATGACAGAACAGCCGAAGAAAAAGGACGGAAAGAAGAAGGGCAAGCAAACGATGGAAACTGAAAACATGGCGCTATCTTTGGAAGTTAGCTCGATGACGAGAAGGCGCAGCATTGGAGCAGTACTCGATAATTTGGAGGCGGCTGGTCAGCATATCAGTTCTGACAGCGAAGGCGAAAACACAAGCGGACCATGCGACATCTGCGGACCGAAGCAGCAATGCATTAAACAAACGTTCGTTCAACACGCGGTGACATCCGCTATTTGCCCGTTGCAGATTGGACAGCCGCGTACCAAGTGTCACACCATATATCGGAACCAGCGCCACATACTGTCACATGCACAAAATCAAGCGACCAGTTTGCTGCATGCAACTATCTCAAGTCAGTGACCCGACTCGTGTCTCTGCGTTCACTAGTCTGGTTGCGCTTCAGCCATGCGGCCATTGCACTTGGAAGACGGCCAATGAGTATAATTGGGCGAATCCGGCGATCATCGTCGCGGCGGACCACGCCAGCAGCGCTCTCTACAACTTTATCATTCCACTCAGAGCGCACTATCGGCCCATTCACGAACTCAATCCAATCGTCCTTCTTCTCGAACAAATGTCTGAGCTCAACTCATCAATTTAAATGAATAGTCACTTTCAGACCTGAAGACGCTTTTTTGGACTCAATCTCCTGGTTTCCCTTCGTTTATTGGATGCGCGGAAGGATAACCAAGTAAGATCAGGGCACAAAAATCAAAGTGCAACAGTAGCACTCGTTTTCAGCTTGGACAATTTGCTTCGAAGCGGGATTTATCTGGCTGACCATCTCGTTCTGGTCAAAGAAGGATTTGCATCGGACGAAGAGCATTTAGCCGATTGCAACACAATAGTTACCGTACAAACTATTCACAGGTAATGATAAACTTATCTTCTCATTCAATATTTTTCGTCACCCATTTGAATTGCAGACTGTTTCCAAGCTTACACGTCATTTCGGAGCTGACGCACTCGTCCAACATGCGTTTCATGCAATTCAATGCAAAAGACGCGTACGCACTGCAGCAGTCGAAGTTCGAAAAGGTACAGTATACCTAACTCAATTGCCAACAATCTACTCGCTTCTTTGCAGCAAGAAAAAGAGCGCGGATCTCACATGTCGTATATGTTCCGTCTGCCGTTTGCTTCCGGCAGGGTTTTCAGTGCGAACATGCTCGATACTCTGCTTTATCAAGCGTTTGTCAAAGATTACCTAGTGCAATTCGTCAGGTTGCTTCTCGGTATCGATCAGGACCCGCACTCCGGCTACCTAACATCAGTATTCTGTTTGCTCCTGATGCCGCTCTGAGCCCATTTAATTGGCTGCTTTCAGTTTCAATTGACCGAAGATGATATGTGGATAAAAACGTATGGGCGACTCTTCCAAAAACTGTGCTCGTCGGAAGGAGATGTGCCAATTGGCATTTTCCGTACCAATCCAGTGGATATGACTACAGTAATGACTACAGTATGACTATAGTAAGATCTACCACTCAATTCAGGTATCGGTCGACATGGAAAAAATGCAGCAGCCAATATCAGACGACAAGAGTGACGATGAGACATTTCAAAATCGTCGTTACAGTTCGTCAAATCGCAACCGGGAGCATGACGAAATCGGCAATCTTATTAGAAATCGAATGGAGGTGCTCGGAATGCCGGATAATAATTACAGTAAGTCAATTTGACCTTGCTTTAAATGAAAATATTTGTCTTTTTTAGGCTACACAAATGAAGCTAGAGGAAAAGTTTCCTTCGTGTTAATCAACCCTTCGTTTGACCTAAAACTGGAGCCGGGAGATGTAGTGTGAGTGATTAGTGTGAGTTGGGCAACCAACTGTTTGCCGCGTTCTTTAGCTATGTCATCAAGCCTCCGGTGACTCATGACGTGCCCGGTGCTAAAATGCACCCACGCCGTGGACTACGAAAATCGCGCGATCAGAGTCTCAGATCGCTGAATACCGCAGACATCCAATCGACTTCTCAACTCGGCACGGCGCCGATCGCTAAAACCGATTCCATTAACTCCGTCCTTGAAGAAATTCCAACTGTGCTGTAAGTTCCTTACTAAACCCTTCTTCTTAAATTCTCTTTTGATTTCAGCATCAACAGCGGTCGTGGCGCAGTGTCATGAATTGCCAATATTTTAGCAAGCAGAATAGTAAGCGCGTAGTGCGTTAATTGCTTTGCTGTACTTACTTGTTTGTCATCAGTCCACAGAAAACGTTGAATGATGAACTGCTGAAGTGTGCTGACCTTTAATTGCTACAACAACGATATTTTGCAAATCGCCAAAGTCATAATGTAAATAAACAACAATGATGCATACGGATCCAAAACAAAACGAGCGACGGTACCATCAATCGAATTTTATGATTGTCTTGCAACTTTGGCAAGTGGAGCGCTGAGATCATGACTATCCTCGGATGACGCGGTGAACAACTGATTGAACAAATCGGCCTTTCTTTTCGCGTCTTCTTGCTTTCTTTTCCGCTCTTCCGCCTTTCGTTGCAGTTCTGAAAATGAAAATTTTTACTTCGTAGGTGATAACGCTAAACAGACCTTGCAATTCTGAAGTGAGCACATTGGACTCGAAGACGGCCTGCATTCGTTTGGAATGTACGCGGTCACCAATCTTGTCAAACAGATTCAAAATGTCGGCCAAGGAAGAAAGTTTTTCGGCAACTGTAATCAATACAGTGTTTGCGCGTCAAGAAGGTAAAACAGAAAAAACAGAGATAACTTACTGGAACTTCGCATTTCAGGTTTGGTTGCATAGCGCACTTTCAATTGCTCGACGTTCTGAGCAATCTCACTGACCAGATCGTCGAATATACCCAACTGATGCATGTTTGTCCAAAACTGTGTCGGCTCTACAATTATCGCTTTTCTATCGGTTGCTAAGGGAATCGACTAACGAGATAGCATCATTTTCTTCATATTGTCGATGCTAGACTGCGACTGAGTGCAGGGGGGCCCCAGACTTATCGTCTCGTAGGTGTCGTTCACAACCATAACTGCGGTACTCGGCGAATCCGCGCGTGACTCTGCCTTCATCACCAGTGGAATTCCTTAAATTAACGTTTATCATGCCATTTCTTTAGCAAAACGAGCAAGTACCGTTACCGACGAGCGGATGACCAGACGACATTTGCTGTTGAACTGCCGATCCAGGAGGACTCTTTCTAGCTGCACTTTCCGCTGATACGTAATCAAGGTTCTCTCCTTTGTTGGCCGTCAGGTAATTTCTACTTTGACATTTTGCGCTGCAGTACACATCGTGTTGAAAGAAATCCAGTGCCTTCATTTCCATCAGCGCCCTATAATGTCATTCCAATAATTTGTAATTCTGAGCCACGACCAAGACGTTATACCTCAAATTAGATTTTCCGATTCGAATGCTTCCTTTCCAATCTTTCTGCTTGTCTTTGCTTGCGCGAATTGTAAACTCTTTCGGTGTAATCAAGTGATCTGCACCTGCCACAGCTAGTGTATTAGACAATAAATAATAAGTTCTTGTTTACCTTCGAGCTCAATGCAGATTTGGTGAATTCCCGGGCATATAAACTTATCCATGTGCATTCGAGCAGTTAGCTGACCGCATTTCACCTTCAAGAGTAGACATTGCAATGATAAAAGAATAGAAAACATCTCGTTATCACCTCAATAATCGGCGCCTGCAAGTTGCAGTCGAAGTCGACTCGTTGGTCAGCGTAGCGAATGGCAGGCTCGGAGTCGTCGGTCAGCGATTGCGGAGATCGAGCCTCGTCGGACATCTTCTCATAAGGTATTCGCCGTCTCACTGCGCTCTTTCTACGGCACGAACGAGCGCGAACGAGCGAACACGCGAGAAACGCTGCGAGCGGACGACGCCGAGCATAACGCGTGCGTGGCTGGCACGCAAGTCAAACATCGATCGCTCCGCAGGCCGGGCTGGCCGTGACCCGCCGACGTGTTTGTTCGCGTATCGCGTCGGCATGTGGATGATGTTGCTCATCGAGCAGCGTGCGTTCTCTAAATATCAATCATGCCTTGAAACTCTTGTCCTCTGCCAAAATGAGCATGCTACTTACCTCAATCGGCTTATATTTCTCTTTTCCAAGTGGAAGCCGAGAAAAAAAGCGACGAGTCTGTAAAAGCAAACTGCGGCAGTCACCGCGGGTAATCTGAGTCACGCACTAAATAGTTTGCCAAAAATGCATTAACAGCACGTTTCCGTGGGAATACACAAATGACATACCACCCATGACAACGTTTACATCGCTAATGACCATGATCGTTTCTGCACGAGTGATCAAGCGAATGCAGATTTTGACGGAGCAGGTGCTCACCGACCACAGCTATCGTGGTTAATCAACTGATGTGGTTGCAAACGAGTTGTTTTTCTACTGTTGATCTCATGCATTACAGTTGTACTGTAGTGGTGCATCATCTGTAGTTAAAGCAATAATGCAGCTGACTAATCCACTAAGTACTTTCACTCTGTGTCTCGTCGTCATCTTCTGTTTGGTCGGCTCGAGTGGCGCAGGTAACGGTAAAAGAGAAGAAACTTTTATGGGTTCTAAATTTGATTTCAGCAAATCTGACTCAGAGTTGCCTTTCGCTCAACGGAGCGAGTCGCTTCGTTCTGACGACTATGCTGCAAGGTCTCTGTGCCATCTTTGTCAAACTTCCATCGCAACCGTACGCTAAGGAAGCAATCATGTGCGACTCGATTGTCAAGTCTTGGGGCGCGGTTTGCCGCGTCGGATTCATCTACACGCTTGATGATGTTATCACTCTGATCAATGGGGGATTGATTCAGGTAGCATAGAATAATGTGAAGATCCATCACTACTTCGTCTTCAGGGGTACGATCGGTTCTACGTCGGAATGATACAGACAAATACGAGCGGTGCTGCGGGCAGTGGTTGGAGTTGGGACGACTTCAACGGCTACGTACCCGCCACACCTTTGTGGGCGGATGGTCAGCCGAATGACAGAAACAACACTGAAAGCTATGCAGCTTACGAGGCTGGCAACGGTTTAGTCGACGTCAACAATAATACCTTCGTTTCGACAGGATTCTTCTGTCAATGCGGTACAGTATTATGGGCATGCTTGTTTATCAGCGTTATATTCCGGCAATAGGCTATCCTGGTGCTACCAGCAATTCAAGTTCGACTACTACTTCGACAACTATTAAACTGACAACGGGTAATCCCTCGTCAAGTACATTTCTATCAACTATATTACCATCGACAACTTCATCAGCGACTCTGAGCCAAACAACATCAACAACAGTTGGTATTGGCACACAAACTGTTTCTGAAAAAGTGACGACTACTAGCTCACTAAATTCGTATAATACAACAGGAACAACTATGCGACAAACGACCGATTCGTCGAGTGCGACAGCAACGACAACAACTTCAGCCTTTGATAGCACGTCAACAACTGCAACATCTAATACCCAGTCAACAGCTTCAACATCTAATACACCGCCAGTAACGTCAATATCTAATATCCCGTCAACAACCTCAACATCTAATATTCCGTCAACAATCTCAACATCTCTGCCGGCAACCTCAACATCTAATATTCCGTCAACAACCTCAACATCTCTACCGGCAACCACAACATCTAATATTCCATCAACAACCTCAGCATCTAATACACCGCCAGTAACGTCAACATCTACTATCCCGTCATCGACCTCGCCATCTAATTCTCCGCCAGCAACTTCAACATCTGAACCGGTAACCTCAACATCTAATATCCCGTCAACAACCTCATCACCTAATACTTCACCATTAACGTCAACATCTGGGCCAACAACCTCAACATCTGATAGTATGTCAACTACTTCAACATCTACGACACTCACAACCTCTTCTATGACAATGATGACAGCTTTAACGACAGTTATGGGGACATCGACTGTAACGCCAGCAGCATCCGTAACACAATCAACGCCAATGACTACCACAACATCAACATCAATAATAACCACACCTGCAACAATAGCGACAAGCACAACTACAACCATACTTGCGACAACATCTAAAAATTCAACAATATCTCTGACACCGACAACTTCAATTCCTGAGACTGCTTCACCATCTGCGACGACTTCTACAACTGCAACAGCGATTGCGGTAACAAGTTCGACAACATCTAGAACGACGACAACAACACCGATGGCGACATTTTCGTCATCTGCGATTTTAACAACGCCAGTGACAACGACACAAACCCCGATCACACTTCAAACATCTACACCAATAATCACAGCAGGTTCGAGCACAACGAGTACAACTGTTTTGACGACCACCACAACTGCCAAAACGAACCCACAAACAACGACTACTGTTCAATGGCCGACATCAAGGCAGTCGACAGCCTCAATAATAACTTCACCAACTACTACGATGACGACAATTGCAGCCGCATGGAGTAATACTTTCTGCGTTCTTCAAAAACCTATTTTTTCATAAATTCAGACGCGAGTTGTATTATCAAAGGCGTCGATCCAAGATCAAAAGTGAGCTCCAAGGCTTATCTAGCAGTTGGTGCAAGCAATGATTGCAAGTCGCAGTGTTCTGCCGAAACTTCGTTCAGTTGTCAAGCGTTTACCTGGGCCGGTGCGCTTCTTTGGATTCGACCCACAATTATTGATCATTTTCAGGGCTTGGCACTCCATGTTATTTATGGGGAGCCGTCGATACAAAAGTCGCTTTGTTAACGGGATCTAAATACAATCTGACCGATCAAAAGTGCGTCATGCCGAGCTTAAGTAAGCATTCAAGCACTTTATGGCTATCGTGTTACCATTATATATTCTGCAGTCAACAAAGTGTGCGCATGGGTAAAAATAAAAAGTGGCGTGCAAGGAGATCAAGTGAAGACGACCGCAATGAAAGCGTTCAAAGCCATAAATCAGCAAAACTGTGAGACTCTATGCGTGATGAACGTACTGCAGCCGAAATGCGGCGCCTACGCATTTGCGCCGACCATTCAATTCTTCAGCGGCAATAATTGCTATATCTTTGCTCCATTGTTAAGCAATACGAGTTTCGTGGCTGGCGTCTTCGACTTGTACCAATATAATTGCTAATGTGCTAGTCTGTCAATAGATACCGTCTAATTATACTGCAACATCAAGGTGTACTTTTTTTGATTGCCAATGAATAATGCACCGGTAACACACTTGATTCTTGTTGCTTGAAGAATGGCGCTCGAAAGAAGAAATCAAAGTAAATTTACCTATAACCTCAATGGTTTCACGATTGCTAATGATCGCGTTGATCAAACCAACAAATACGTGGGGGATTTTCAACCAGCCGGTTACGGTGATAATCCTTCTTTTGGGAACAATGGTAAATTGGAGGCCGTATCTCGCCGAACATGACAAGTGTGACGCAGTACCGAGCAGAGTGTTGCGGTTCCTGGTCCCGTGAAGCGCTCAGTCTATCGCTTTGGTTCTTCACCGATAATCATACAGGAAATAATTATGACAAACCAACTAATACCATCTCCCGTCAACATCTTCATAGCTTTATTCTTCGTGATAGCTTTAGTGCAAGGTAAGCAAGTGGGACAAATTCGAGCAGAAAAAGTGTATTGAAGGTCAGTCGCCAGAACAAATCGCCGCTGCTGAGCAATGTCTGGCTCAAAACGGAGCCCTGGGCGGCATCGTCACCACGGCCATCTACGGTGACACTTGCGCCATTTTCGTCCAATATCCTGGTCAGACGTACTACGCTGGACTGTCTTTGTGCAACACCTACTTGGCTTCTTCCGGTGCCGTTTGCAATATTGTGATCGTGAAAACGATTGCCGACCTAGACTTTTTAATAAACAGCGGAATTTTCTCGGTAACCTGTGCCATCCGCTACTTGATAGCGCTAAAGTCGGTCAACATTTATATTTTCAGTCCACCGACGACCAATTTTACGTTGGCTTGATGCAAACCGATACGTCTGGGGGAGCCGCTGACGGCTGGTCTTGGTTGACCTTTAACTCGACCGAACCAGCATCGCCACCCTGGGCACCCGGCGAGCCAAGTGATCCCGATAACACCAGAAGTTGGGCCGCGTACGAAGGCGGAAACGGAGTGGTTGACGTCGACGACCAAACTTTCGCTCCCACTGGATTTCTCTGTCAATGCGGTTAACCCTCTTTGTCAGCTGAGAACGAAAAAGATGCAACTTAAGCTGTTTTAGGTAACCCCAACCTAGTAACTGCGGCAATTAGTACTACTACCACTTCCACAACGTCCACAACGTCCACAAC
>JAQGAX010000282.1:0-18951 GCA_034698105.1 Plectus exinocaudatus | reverse complement strand
CGTGGCAGACAACTCAAGCGAGCAAACCAGCACAGTCAAATCAACATCAAAGCCTTTGTCGCAAAAGGGCCGCGACATTATCTTCGTCGTCTTATACAGCACTTTCTATGGCACGATATTCCTTTTTCTGTTGATAAGAGTCGAGTTTCTTGTTCAAAGACTGCCCTATTGAGGTTAGGGATGGTTATTACAGATCTATTTCTATTCATGCAGTATTTTGTTCACTCGTCATCAGTACGAGATCGTCTTTCTCAAGAGAGAGCCGCTTTTCTGTGTTTCAGCGCTCGAATACTATTATCCGGTTAAAATTGTTACAGAATCATATAATCATAAATATGGTACATGAGAGTTAACAGTTGATGAGAGCTTGCTCATTTTCAAAACAAGAAAACTGCTGCTGCAGTTTCTTCACATATCCTTAAATGGTGGAGCAGCAGTAGTAGGACGGCGCCTGGTTGGTCGAGGACGTCTGGTCACCCGAGGTTGTTCTACTTTATTGGAAGTCTCGAAACCGTTCTGATTTGCGGCTAGACGTCGTCCTCGCCTTTGATCGGGCCAAAGCAGAACCTGTTGTGGGCGGTAATAGCGGTCATAAGCATAGTAAGTGTGCGTTGGTGGATAAGAAGGATGAGCGTTTCCACTTCTGCGTAAAGGGCAGCCCCTGGCGCGCTTGCATCGCTTCACAGCTACCACTAAAATGATACTTTTGATGTGGTTATGATGACAGGACTCTTCAGACATGACGACGGGTCGGTGACAGGAGAGGAGGGGAATGTGACGTCATTTTTCCAAAAAAGTAAGATTCTGTCAAGCGTAAATAATTTTTGTTTTTTTTGTCTGGATGTAACAAAGCACGGGTTCGGACCATAAAAGCTGACGAGTAATGACAAACTACCGATTATCATACAAGCGCTTGCGCGAATTCTGCGACTACTTTCGTTTGGGGTATTGCTAAAAGAAACATTTTTCCGCAGAGACATTTCAGTGCCTGGGGAAAAACAGTATACCCCCATATTCCCGTTGCAATATACGGAACTACTTCGCATCAAGCCGTTAAATAATTTCTCTGTTTTTTGCGCAATTCGGTGTCAAAATATGATGAGTCTATCGCCCCTCGAATCGTTTCGAATCTCTTGGGGGGTGAATACTAACCCTGAGTTCCACTTCGTTTACGCCTCTCTGCTCCTGATGGTAGCTTGCTGGGATGAAGAGGAGCTTGAAAGTTATTGACGGCTTTTTGCTCGCTTGACAGATCTGCCGCCTCTTTTGATTCTTTGCTTGCACTCCGTCCACTCTTTCCTCCTGTCGGGTAAACTTTTGATATGGGATTGGGTTGAATCGATCTTCGCGGTGGAATGCTTGGTTGAGGTCGAACGGGTCTTTTGTTGACGGCTTGTTCACTGCGCTGTCGCTCTTCCGCCTAGAAGCATGAGATTATTAAAGTTCAGGAGTTAAAGTTTATATTTTCAACCAGTTAGTATTAGCGACAGTCGTTGTCATAATATTAGTATCATGTTTTCTCTATTGGAACCATTCCATTCTGATGTTATAAAAGTAAATTACTTTCGATGGTGAATTTTTGTGAATGTTCATCATGTCCAGATTCATACCGCTGTACATGACTACGATTAAGACTGCTTTTACAACCCATTAAACTGAATTTATACATTGTGGTGCGATTAGGGTTCCATGGTTTGTGTGGCGGATGGAAAAATGAATATTGAATTGTTTCAATGGAAGGCGCCGCACCGCTCTGCAAAGTTTAAATTCGGCCTTAACGATCGTTAAGTAATATGGTATTGCATTAGTATATCACTGACGAAGGCACCTTTACAACATGCTCACCTCGGCAAAGTCGGTCGAATCTCCTGAGCCTTCACCATCAGGCACACTCCGCCCTCGTCTTTCTTTTGATTTCACCGGTGGCTTCGGGCTCGGCAGCGCCAGCAACTGATCACCATCACTATCGAAATCGTTTAATTCATCTGCCAACGGCCGTCCTGTGCGTCTCACAGAGTTGAATACTTGACGCTTTTCTCGTTCTTCTTCTTCTGATTCCTTCGATGTCGATGACGACTTATCATCATCAGCATAAATTGCATCCGAAGCATTAGCCACGACATTTAGAATAAGAATGGCAGTTATTACAGCAAAACCGGAAAATGACTTCATCGCATTGCAAAGAGCAATTAGAACAAGTCTTGCAGGAGTCTTGTAAGATTAGAAGTATTAAAGATTAAAAGCGAGCAGGTCGGTAGGTTGGTAATCTTCGATTCCGCTCTCGACCGCGTTTAAATCGGTCATTGTGCAAATGTTATTGTTTGGTAGATAGTCTCGCGCAGTATTGGCTAAAACAATATCCGCATTCGCGTTTGGATGGGAGGATACTTTACGCTATGCGACGAACTGTAAACATCCTTTTAGACACAGTGCGTTTCTCCTGGGGTCAATTTCATTAAAGGGCAGCGGCTGATATCTATCCTCAGCTGGTTGACTTTCATTTTCAGTCATATCCAGGGCCGGATTAAGGGGATCGGGAGCCCGAAGCTAGGAGCGTTAGGGATGTCCCTTCAGCACCGCGCGGGGCTCCCTGAGCCCCCTTTAGGTCCCCTTTATACTACATGGAGTCCGGGGGCCCGAGCTTTAGCTTCATTAGCTTCACCTATAATCCGACACTGGTCATATCCGACCTCATTTCTCAGGCTAAGCAAAATTCTTAGTCGCTGTCGTGAGTGAAATAGGCCTCTGGTGGTGGGCGATTGGAAACTTCTTTCCAGGTACAGCGACAAACACAAAAAACATTGTTATTTCTAGTGTTGCCGCGGGAAGGGATCGTAGAGGAAAGGCAGGAAGAGAAATTTTCGTTCGGGGAATACGGGACATCCCGTGTCATACACTACGAAGAAACTCGCCATATCGCGGCAACATTAGTTTTTGCATAACTTAAACCAGGCAGTTAATCACTGCACAGTTTTCGAAGAATTGGTGTGATGACTATTGCAAGTTGTGATTCAGAAATTCGCTTTTTTCGCTTTTCGCGCAGCAGTCTCGCAGTTTTTAGCAAAATTGTTGGTGAATCATCAGATTTTGGGAAAGAAAGCAAGTTTTACAACAACTTACGCAACCCAATGAGCGTATTTATACCTGTTTCAAGCAAGATAATTCTCACAGAGTTGTATGTACTCTTGTACTCTTGAGTTGCCATGTTTTCCTTTCCTGTTTACAAACTGCTTCCGCTGCTTTCACTGGCTGTTTTTCTCAAGACTGATGCGAGCGCTTCCCAAAGCGCTTTGGTTGCCTTTATAAGCGATGGCTTTGATAATAGTATCGATCCCTGCGATAATTTTTACGATTTTGTCTGTGGAAATCATTCTTCTTCCAGTGACCACCTCCTGCACTCTACGTTTCAAGGAACACTGTTGAAATTGATAGCTGATGATAAAAAGTATCCCACCTTATCGAAAGCCCTCCTTGATTATATCGCCGACTGCGTCCACTTTTCGCAGAATAACACCTATAAACTAGAAACAATGCGAATGTACATGGCGCATGTGCTGAATGTTACGCAAAATGACAAGCCAAACTTTCTCGAATCGCTTTTGAAGGTAGTCTTTCCTGCTCCTGAGCTTCCGAACTACGGTGTTTTTTCACCAACTGAGCTACTTGCTGCATTTTCTGAGGACCAGAATCTGTTGAAGATTTGGGCAGATCCAACACATGTCTCAGTCAACAGCATAGATTTCGATGAACAACATCGGCTAGCTTGGATATTTTATGAGCATCTTACAATTTTTCTGGACTGGTCAGAATACAAAATTCTTGAACATGAAAAAGACAAATTTTTGGCGTTTGCAGCCGAATTCCGGTCCATAATAGCAAATTCAAATTCTTCGTCAGTAAAAAGAGTGCGCCTGCAAGATATCAAAAATCAATTGCTTCAAAAAGCCATCATAAGCACGATTCCTTACTACTGGGATGAGAAAATCAACTTGGCTAGTCTGAATGTTGCTGTGGACGAGGAAATGTTTGACCGATTACAAGCACTATTCTCAAGTCGACCTCGAGAGGGTAAACATTTCATTATGTGCATGGCGCTTTCGACAGCTTCCTTCTCAATCAAAATTACTCCAAACAATAAGGATGAATTTAAACCAGATGCTGAAATCACAAAAAAGTGCTTTAGCGACGCACTGAACCCGAAAAAGTCTGGTACCATCTTTAACTTGTACGCTGCAAATTTAATGGTACGCAACAATTTTTCGATGACAACTGTACACGAGCAATTGGCGGTTCGGAATATGGTCGAATCAATTCGCTTTATAATTCGCCAATCTATCATGTCCACTTCATGGCTGCAAAACGATCGGCAAATGTTGCAAAATATCGATACTCTTTTGAAAATTTCGAAGACAATTGGCCTACCTGAAGAAGTGTACGACGAATCGAGATTTTCGGCGGAACTGAGTCACTTTTCTGGGTTTTATGATGACAATGATATGATTCAGAAAATTCTAAGACTACGAATTTCTAATACACGTCTTGTCAGACCCTTGAGGCATCTAGGAACATCTAATAGTTATTTCGAGTTGAATGCCATGTTCGAATCGCATGCTAGCAGAATCAAATTGCTGCATATGATTCTGCTTGCACCATACTACAGTACAGAATATCCTATCAGCTATAACTACGGATTTTTGGGATCAATCGTCGGGCACGAGTTCTTTCATCAATTCTCCCCACCGCACAGCCCACGAGATTGGTTAAAGTATCCTGCTTATACGAAAACGATGAATTGCTATGAGAACTTCTATAATGACATGTGCTATAACTTGACGCAAGACACGAACAGTGAACAACTGGAGATGGTTCAAGTTTGCGCCGATGGTCAAAATGATTTGAAAGACAACATTCCTGATGTTGAGGGAGCAAGAGTAGCCTTTCAGGTAGGCAACGAACTCAGTCAAGTATTGAAGGGACTCCTTTGCAATTTTTCAAACTCTCAGAATCTGTAGGCCCACCAATTCGTAATCCGGCCATATGCCAAGACTGTGTATGTCGCTTAAATTTTGCGAATAGGTAGGCGACTACTCGCCTTTTAAACACTTCCCGCGTCCCTCTATAGGCTTTAAAGCAAGATTTGCTATATATGGCAGGCGCGGCACCAGAAGAACCAAAAAGGTTGGGGGAGAATCCAAAAGACGGGACTTTTCCTTCTTGCACCCTCCCTATAATAAGATAAGTTTGTGCTTAGTATGCATAAAAATCATTTTGTACTCAACAGATAAAACATTTTAGGCGATGAAATCACTAATCGGGGAGGAAAAGTTGAAAGAGCGTGCAGTTCCGGAACTCGATTTTACCAATGAGCAAATGTTTTTCGTCGCCAGAGCGCAATTTTATTGCGACAAAATGATGAACGATCACAAGCACTTTTCGTCGGCATTGAAAGACGAAACTGACTCGCACGCGGCGGAAAGAGTGCGGGTCAATGCGATTTCTATGCAAATGGACGAATTTCAAGCGGCTTTTTCGTGCAAGTCTACAGATAACATGGTCATTGACAAGCAGCAAATGTGCCACTTGTTGCCAAGTCGATGAGCAATCGCTAGATACCGTTAACGCACTTAGATTTTTCATTTGTGTTCCTGTGCTGCTTTGGTTCTGATATTCCAGATTTAATATTTGCCTCTAATATGAATGTGCGCGATGCAGTGGCTTTGTGAATCATTTTTGAAACCTCTCAATCTCACTCTTCAAAAAACCTTGCCATTGAATCTCTAAACCAATTAGGACCTTCGCAATCCGCAAAAAATTAAATTTAAATCGGTAGGTTTCTTCGTTTAGGAATTCATCGTGGTTGTGCTTATTTTACAATACCCCAGGATACTAGCAACGATGTTTGCAAGGACACCAACACCCCCACAGACTGGTAGACCAGCAAAATGAAGGTCTATGCGGTTTGAATTTTGAGACCAGCAAAACTTTGTTTTCGTCACGCTATTGACACTATACGATTAAACCACTTTTACTGTATCATAGTCAGTAGTATAAATTACGACATCGAATTTTAATTGCGACTCTGACAAGAACTTTCACGGAATCCTTTCTAGTGCTGTTACCAACAGGATGCTTGTTTACTCTAAATGTTTGCTCATCTTCGTTGCTTTTCAGGCAAATGTTTGATTGTGCAATGTATATACATGTGTGTTGGTGTAAATAAAAAAACTAAACTGAACTGAACTGAACCAATATTATGTCTGACGCTGACGATGATGTATATAATTACAGCAGAAAGCATTTGAAAAGGCACATGTGGGTAAAATTCTCCACTACACTGTGCCCGTCCATCTGTTTCGTAAAATTTATGTCTTGTAAACTCTTTCCCGTACACATTTACACCCAGCGAAAACAGTGCTACAAAGGCGCCTACAGTGTCAATAAGAAACATTACCTCGCGGAGAGCACAGCATCAACAAGGCACCACGAATTCGACTTCTGGCGCGCTATTTTCGGCTTTGCTTCAAAGCAGCAAGCTGGTTCGCCTAGGGACGACTTCGATGTTGTCAGTAAAACGAACTAAGAACGCTGTTGACATTTACTGACGAATTGATGTGATTTCTGAACGAAACAACTGCTATATAATAGACGATGCGGCATTCACTGATGTTTATAACTTTGTACGATATGTGTTCAGCTAATCGACCTCAAAGAACCGCTGCCAGTTACCGAGAGGTGTGTGACAAGTGAAACGTATTGCAGTGATTTGTCTGAGATAATAAATTTTCGCGTAACGATCAGTTAGTGCGACATGAAATGAAAGTGTCGGTAAAAATTCTTGTTTCGATAAGCAATTTATACCAGGTACATTTAATAATTAAAACCACAGTCATATATGTACGTTAAACAAACTCATATATTAAAACTACTCCATATTATATTTTAAAAAAAGAAAATATCTCAGACCAAGTCTTAGTTAAAAATTTCTATTAAACTTCATGAGGTTGCAAAATTTCAAACATCGAACGGTTTCTAGCGCCGCGTCTGCAGGGAACTCATTACCTTAAATCATGAAAGAAACCCAGAAGTAACCTCAAAACAATGCTGAAAATCGAGTCAAAATTATATCTATTTATGACCAACTATAGTGGAAATCATTCAATATTTAGCATCACGAACGGAGGATAATATTACCAACAAGTGAAAAATGAACAAACTGCTCTTCATTCCGCTGCTACTAACGCTCGTTGAGGTGCCGCCTGCGACGACACAGGGACCGCCAACCCTGTTTCCCACCCTGCCCGGCCCGACTTTTCAAGCCAGTGGTTGCGCATGGGACTTCGTTCTACTGGACTGCAAAGATACGCTCGACTTGTGCAAGGGGAAGTGTGCCAACTTTGGCACCAGCATTTTCAGTGATTGTCGTTGTGCTCCGTTTCCGGTTAAATGATATGTCTTCATTGCATCAATTGGAAAAGTTAATTTATTCGTTATCTACATATTATCGCTTTATTATTGAGCGATCCGCAATCGCAGCCGCAATCGCAACCGCAATTTGAAAGCTGCGGTAAAGAAAGAGCAGTTACTATGTGAATCCAATGGTGAATAAAGTTATAACAAGTTTTGCGTTTGCACTGCTGTTACCGGAGTGATACCGAGTATTAAGAAATAGTAGTACACTGGGTGACAGTTTGCCACGAATTGGGTTGATAAATGTGAACGATAAACGGTTTCGTGCAGGTATTTGGTAAACGTCAACATAACAACCGTTGTTGGATGGACGCTTTACCAAATTTTGACATGTAACTGTTTATCCTACAACTTTGTCGATCCAACTCGTGGCAAAGTATCACGCCGTGTACTACTATTTCTTAAAATATGGTATCACTCATACGGTCACCTATGATGGTGAACTGAAAGATCAACTTTATTGTTGCCTCCTCTTTAGGCCGTAACAGTTCCAAGACAATAGCTTTCTTAAATAGCTTACCTCAAGGGTTCACCAGTAACACACGTCAAGGTGGTCTTGTGAGAAGCTTTCTATATGTTATAAATATGCAGGCGATATATGGTAAACTTGACGACGCCGGCGACACTTTTGCGACCGCAGGCAATATTCTTATATTTTTAACGCCGGCAAGCAACAACTTTTCTTTACTAAGCGTCAGCGAAAAATTTCTAGTGTTCTTGGAATCTTTGGGGCCCTGTGTGATCCTCTGAGGCGGAAGCCTGAGGCTATGGTCTTTTTGGCCTTAACTGTAATGCGACAGTGCGTGTGATGCAGCACTACCTTAATAAAAAGTTAAGCGCGCGTGTCGTTTTATCATAAGTTGCGTGTAATACAGAAAGGGAAACACAGCGTATGGAAAACTTCTCACACTACGATCATAAAATTAGGTGAACACTGAAGCTATGCTACTAAAGAAAAGCCCATTCGCTGTTAACTACACATGCTTTGAACTATCAGTAAAGTGGTCGAAAGCATTGCAATGACAAACGTTTTCTTCGTACTAGTTTTCTCTTTGGTGTTTACTTCTACTTTTCAATGCCCCCAAGGTTGGCGGCAGTCGACAATCGATGCGACAAAGTGCTACTTGATTGTTGTCAGCAAGAAGATTTGGTTTGAAGCTGAAGCGTACTGTTCGAGCGCCGCGCCAAACTCCTTCCTTACATCTATCACATCGGCATACGAAACGTATAGTTTGAATGGTATGACAAATTTTCTATATTATTTTGTCCTAGATATTATGTGCAGACGTGGGCACCTAAAATTTTCTGGAAAGGGGTATAGGTCAGTGATGAGCACGGGTCGGCCCGGCAGGTTAACCATCGGGCCCGGGCCGGGCCGAAAATTTTATCGCGGGCCCAGTCATTATTTAGCTGAGTACTAGTTTCCTTTTAGTTTACAAAAAATAGCGTTACATTTGACCATTTTATATTAGTGCAAATTGATACTAAATAGCAAAAGAAATAAAATTGTTCCCATTGAACAATAAAATCAACGCTTATATATGACGGGGCCGATCCTACTAGGTTCGGCCGTGTTGGAGAACCTCCGGGCCGAGAAATATATTTGTCGAAATTTATGGAAATCGAATTGAGGAAATATAAATTCGGCCCGAGCCGGATGCTCCTTCAATTGTTGGATCGGTCCGTGCTCTTCATTGCCCAAACCCCATGACACAGGCCTCTATATAGACCAGAGCATTCGGATACCTTGAGCTTAAAATTGTTCGATCAATGAATATTTTCGCTGTTTTCGTTAAGTAGTGGCAAAAAAATTGGGGTATACACTGCATAGAATGTGATTTTTTGGCCGCCTGGGGTACTACCGGCCCGTGGGCCTAGTAGGCCCGGGCCTGAAAATGTCTTGCGGGCCCGGCCCGGGCCGATTTTTAAAAAACTTTCGGACCTGGAAAAGATAAAATTTCCGGGCCGGCCCGTGCTCTTCACTGGTATAGGTGTAACCAGTGTCCGAGGTCAGAAGGGGTCTGGACCTTCTCCGGGGAGGGGGGTTTAGGGTTCAATATCCCTGTGTCGGAATTTTAACGCGTATTCAAAAAAACGCTTAAATAATTTTCCCGCAGGTGAAAGGAGGGATAGGCCAGGGGATCTGACCACCTTTAGACCCCCTGGTTACACTTATGGGGAGGGGTACACAGAACAGTGTGTCTTCGACACTCAGTCGTCGATTTTTAGTTTTCTGTGGGGTAAAAAGCAATACGATAAAGCTACAAAGCCGGCTGGGGGAGGGTATGTACCCCCGTACCCCCTACGTGCAGGTCTGATTATGCGATCCAATCTATTGATCAATATCTATTCCACTTTTGCAACCTATGTTTTCAAACGTTAGTTGTTCATGAGATTTAGTATTGTAGAAACGATCCATACCGGATCTTCTCGCATGCCGGACTAACGAAGCCTTTTTCTCATAATCCGCTATTGAAGGTTCCACTGTGCTCAGAGGATTTCGTTTCACTAAATCGATTGAGCATGAACGAAAATTTCGAAGAAGGACACCAAGGGTCCAACAGATTTTGCCCAATTACGAATTATTTTACTTGTTCCACTGACGAAAGTTTCACTGCGTTATTTTTCAGCGGGCTATGGTTTCAAAACGTTTACTGTACTTTTCAAATTGCACGTATCGAAATAACTATAAGTCATGAATTTCGTCACCTATCCGACGCCCAAGGCGTTTTTGTAAGACATTTTTTCTCAAGAGGAAAAATTCTTAAGTGACGCAAATAAATACGCTTGTTTTCTCTCGCGTTCTATTCAAAGCGTATTAAATGAAAGCGAATAAAACTTGACGAAATACTGTATACGGTTGCTCTGTAATGTCCCTTTTTCTTTTTGCAGCTATTGTCACCGATACTCCGTCCATTTCAACATGCGATCAGCTGTGGATTGGGGCAAATGATTTCGATCAAAATGGAGTATTTACGTGGACCGACAACAAACCATTTCAATATACAAACTGGAACCCAGGTATGTACGGTAACCGAGACGGAAATTTTGAATGACAACTCACTTCAAACAAAAAGTGAAAAACATCGCCATAGCGACAATAGAACATACTCCCGCTTTTGGAATGACAGTTTACTTTAAAGAAAAGCGAGAAATATATATATATTTAGGACAACCCGATCTCAACAACCAGTGTGTCTCATCGCAAGCGCGAACAACTGGAAAATGGAAGACCGGACCTTGTGGTACAGAAAACTGTTTCATTTGTGAAACTTTCACAAGCTCATCGGCAACAACTATACCTTCAAGAACGACAACAACGCCCTTTTCTACCACAGTATCTTCGTCTACAATGACAGACTGTTACGATTGGTTGCACATCGGCGGGGCGACCCAAAGCGGCATTTATTACATCTCTCCACGTGGCATGGCTAGCTTTCAAGTTTATTGCGATATGACCACCGATGGAGGAGGATGGACAATGTTTCAAAGGTGTCTGCTACCCTAACCTTCACAAAAAGTGCTGCAACCCCCTATTTTTACCGGCGCGAAGGGCCGGTAAAAATTGGCTTCGATAATTGGCTTCGATAATCAAAACTTACTAGGTTTGAGCTGAAATTTGATGAATTTAGCTTTTCGAGAGCGCTGAATGGCATGGGTGTATCAGATTTACGTTCCACCGTAGCTTACTGGGGAAATCGATGTGAAAAAAGAGTGCAGAAACAAGTTGCAGAGTTATAAGGATACTAATCGCAAAGCAGTATGCATTATCTCAAATTAATATCATTTTCAGCAATTTTCAACAATGGCTTCCGTATCATAAAGGTGTACCCGCAATTTTAACTGCATAAATAACTTATAATTAGAAAGCAAAACTTTTATCTTTGTGTAAAATCGAACCTCACATCTTCATCATATGAAGACCATTGTCGAAAACCGCTGAAAAGTAGCATTATATTTTCACAGAGTACTGCTCCTCAAATCGCTACTTATTCACCTAATGTTCTTGTTTTGGCCACAGTTATAAAACTGTGTTTGGGATTACTCAACTGAACCTGCTTCGCGCATGAAATCTTCGAATTGGTATTGATCAGTGATGTTCAAGGGCCGGCCCCGGGCCGAATTGAGAGGCTCTTACCGGGCCCGGGCCGGGCCGAAAAATTTGCCTCAAAAGTTCACCCGACTTTTTACTAACTGCGCGCAGCAAAGGTAGTCAAATAGTTTGCTGGACCTCTTTTCACTAACGGTACTTCAGCTCTGGAAAAAATGAGACTAAATAAATGCATGAAAAACGAATTTCGAACGAAATTTTTATGAGCCGGCCCGATTTTTGAAACTTTCTACGGGCCGGGCCGGTTTTGAGAAAAATTTCCGGGCCGGCCCGTGAACATCACTGGTATTGATATTTGTACCAACTGAATTTTGAAAATTGGTATTAGTATAGGAATGTACCAATTGCAAAAGTAGTTGATATTATTTAGTATTGGTATGAGTATTGTGATATACTCCAAGCAGGTCAATGGGCAACCCCCCCCCGCAACTTCCCATCGCCCACCTCTGGGTATGTACCTCAGATGACAGAAAATGGCCAATCCAGCTGCCGGTCGGCGCTCACATCTGCACGGACCCCTAAAACATCTATGATTTAGACGCGTTGATGGTAGCCTGGTATTTTTCAACAAAACATGGCAGCAATATAAAAACGGATTCAACAATGGACTCGAGAATAATTTTTGGCTCGGAAACGACAAACTTCACGTGCTCAGTACAAAAGATAGAACTGTCGCATTGCGTACAGACATCTGGGGTGATCGATCGCCGACTTCCCCGTTCCCGAATGGCCGTTGGTTTGAAACATATAGCTCTTTTTCTGTAAGGTTCCTTTTCCTTTTTGAATGGCTTCTTATTTGGAAAAACTATGTTATTAGGTGGATGACGAAGCAAATTACTATGCGTTTCACGTTTCGACAACAAATTTTACTGGCAATGCAACCAGTTCAGTGAATCACGGGATGTTCTATCTCAATGGGAGAAATTTCACGACTGTTGATGTCGACAACAACAACCCTGAATACAACGAATTTTGCAGAAGTCTTCATTTAGGGTATGTGATCAAAAGATAGCATTGAGAACTACCATGTTTTAAGAATATTGGCTCTGTGCCAATTATTTCATCCACTCTAGGCACTAATATAATGGCATAAACAGAGAAAATTCTATCAGTGTTGAAATTAATATCAATAAAAATTTTAGTTTAATAGAAAAAGTGAAAGTAAAAGTAAAAAAGTAAAAAAAAGTTTTTAATTTTCAACGCTTGTAGATTAAGAGAGCGAAATTGCAATTTGATTGATGAAAAAGTAATCAAAATATTCAATAATAGAAACCGTCAGGGACTTTCCTCCCACCCTGTATCAGTGTACTATGAAAGAATTTTATGGATTTATTCCAAAATCATCACTATATACCGCTACGTGCACTACTTCTGCGTGCGCCATTATAAATTATCATCAAAATTTTTCGATGAGGAACAAGAAAATCGAGGTTAAATCAGGCAAATTGCTCCAAAATTGATAGCACATCATTACTAAATATTTTTGCGCGCCGAAACCAAGAATCTATTATATTTCGGGTAAGAAATTGGGTTTTTGAAAAGAAAAGTGCGGCTGACTTTGCGCAAATTTTGACGATAGCACTGCCGCAAAAATATACCAAAGGAAATATCTTCCTAGCAACGAACGGCCAACCTCGCAGTTACCTGGATCGAACGGCCAATTAAGCTAATTAGTCCTTAACAACGGCAGGAAGGAACGCTCGTTGCCAGGAAGTTATTTTCTTTCGCGTATGAATGTGGCAACAAAACTACTAATTCAATCTCTCCAGACGTGACGAAATTGTTTCATACTTCCATTCCAGGCGGTATCGTTTCTGCGGGGTAGGAGAACTTCTGGAGGAGTATCAGTATACCCCATACCCCACACCCATGTCTGCCCTTTAGAGTCGTCCTGCGAGAAGCCAAACCTATGCAAGAAAGCGACATTCCGGGAAAAAACAAAATTTTTAAAGAAAACTTATTTGTCAGCCCCATTAGAGGAAAGGAAATTTTAAAACTTTAAGGGTATGACCACATGGTCCTTGCATTCCATAATTATTTTTATTTCTTCAGCGGTTGGTGGTTGAAGTATTGCGCTGCCGTTGCTCTCAATGGAAAATACGTTCCTTATAATTACGGTAGCATCGATGGCTTTAACTATTGGGTGAACGAACGAAACCATGTTAATCCAGTTGGATCACAAATGATGCTACGCAAGACATTGCATTGATACGTACATACGATAGGTTTCCATACCCCCCTACGGCCAAACCCGTGCACATGTCTGGCCATATATGACCTCATAATCCGCAGTACTTACGGGCAGGACACTGCAAATAAACGCCTTTAAAGTCGCTATTTTGTATCAAAAAACTCTTATCACGATTCATGTTGTACCGCAAATGTCGTTTCAGTTTTCGTGCCTGCTATTCAATTTTGCCTGACTGAAGAAAATATGCTTCAACGGCGAAACATGCACAGATTATCCAGCCAAAGATCTGAAAGAGAAGAATTACTAAATATGTATTTTTGTATCTGGAAACACGCCTCAGTAGATCGGGACATCCAAAATTTTATGGCGGTACAGAATACTATGTACAGGGTGGATCGAAAAAACTGTCACCTTTTTCTTTTTATTATAACTCTGCAGTGAGGTGATGAATTAAGGCCAATTTTGAACCATGTATACCCTTACATGTTAGCTATATTCCATTAAAAAATCAGCGAAATCAGATCAGTCCTTTGTCCGTTATGATTGATTGAATGCGCGGATCTCAAAAAGTGGTTTTCTTGAGCAGAAATTCTGGAACCTAAGCTTCGCGTTTGTCACAGGTCATGCCGCGCGCGCTTGCACGGCGGCTTGCCCGACGTTACGTAGGCATGAGCCACACTGCCTTATGTGATCTGAATGGTAATTGAAGAAAGAGACATGGTGTATTCCACTGTACTCAAAGCAATAATCTAAAATTTCTTTTTTTTCATTTGTTTCCTGATTCTGGTGGCCCTATCAACATCTCTACCTCGGTCATTGAGGGATCATTACCTGAATCAGATCAGGCAATGTATTATAAAGCAGAAGACGGGATTTCGCGGTCGTATGAGGGCTGTGATCGATCCGGAAGGCGGACAAAATGATGAAATTTTTCGAAAGATTTTATGTGCCTTTTTCACTGTTTCAGTTATAAACAATAAATCTAGCTGTGCTATTATGAAGCAATGAATAATTGAATAATTTTAACCAACAAGTATGGACCCTTAGGGCCAGCTTTCTGCAAAATTTCAGCCTCAGTGGTTCCCTGGTCGCCGAGATATGCGCGGATGTTTCACTGGATTAGTCAAAAAACCCGTTTTTTGAGATCCGCGCATTCAATCAATCATAACGGACAAAGGACTGATCCGATTTCGCTGATTTTTTAATAGAATATAGCTAACATGTAAGGGTATATATGGTTCAAAATTGGCCTTAATTCATCACCCCACTGCAGAGTTATAACAAAAAGAAAAAGGTGACAGTTTTTTTCGATCCACCCTGTATATTCGAGATTCGGGTATACCGTACTTACCGATTTTCCGGAGAAGTACAGGGAGGTGCAAAACCGGTTGGGGGAGGGATACGTACCCCTACTCCTTCGTTCTGGTCTGTGCCATAGACAAGAACTTCTTGAACATGGCCTTGAGCTTTCGAGTGACAATAATCTTAGCTATTACCACCTACGGGCGAGGTGTTATTAGGTTAAGAAATATAGTCAATCGAAGCTCAGGGTCATGGCCAAGAAATTCTTACTTAGGATTCTGCGTAGGCTACGGTGGGTCCCCCAGAGGCGGGGAATCTGAGACCATAACCTCTTTGGCATCCCTAATGATCCGCATACCTGTAAGGAGGCCAGGGGGGTCTGAACCCCAAATTTTTTCCCGGTCGGGATCGGGTCCAGGGAGTCTGGGGTCTGGCCCTGGCCAGGTGTGATCCTCGGACCCCCCCTGGTTACAGATATGATGATCCGCCCCCTGTTCAGAGAAATCGGGACAACTTCAGCTATACGATTTTAAAAGCAATTTTGAAACAAACTTACAGCTGCAATAAGCCATCTAAAGTACACATCATAGTGGATGGCGTAGTAAGACTCGAGTGCCATGCAAATTATAAATAAAATGAATGCGACCATCGCATAGATCATTTCCTAAAATTGTAATTACAGCACTTATGATTACAAATATGAGTGTAACGGGGACGGGGATTTCGGTGACGGGGAAAAAACCAAATTTCGGGGACGGGAACAAGTACCAATTTCAAAATACGTTCTTATGAGCTAATGAATAGCTGTGACTTAGAATGATTGCCTATTTAATAGTTAGTAGTCGTCAGGGTAGACAAATTTTGCATATTCAAAGCTTATTTTGAAATTTTCGGAACTAAATTTTAAAACGGGGAATTCGGAGACGGGGAAAAATGAATTTTCGGGGAGGGGAAGAAACCAAATTTCGGGGACGGGGACGGGGCGTTACAACTCTAATCACCAATGTTAGAAATCATAGTAGAAATTGTTTATAGCGATAAATGGAGGACCGGTCAATCCTGACCGATATTAACGAACACAGTTACGAAGGATGGCGTCACTATACAAAACAGACGGTGGGAGATTTATCTTGTTTTCCTTCAACTGAACAGTTTACTCTCTACAGTTTCGATTTTGGCGATTTATTTGAAATTACAGTAAGTAGCATAATGAAAACCAAAGAAAGCGTTTTAGTTAAACTTCCATGTTCAATAAGTCTGTCTATACTATACAGGCGCATTCAGCGCAGTGTATTAGTAATAACCGACTCCGACTCAAACCATTTGTCGTTTATTACGTACAGTACACCTGTTTTTTTACGTATATCCTTACCGTTTTGCGCCAATTGACATTGCACCAAACGTTGTTCAAATTGAGGAAATGAAGCATAAGTTGCAGAAAATTGATAATCAGCGTGATAACTAGCACGGTTATGACCAGTCCCTGCCAGCCGTAAGTGTTGCCGTAAAGATGGCTCACACTGTAGCAGTAAGATGTGCCAGCAATCGAATAGCAGTACCATCCAATGAGTATGCAGTCGATGAAACCGAGAATCTCAAAATGCGGTTATATATATTAACTCGGAAGTGTTTTGTTAAATTAACACGTTACACAAAGGAGCTATACACAGATTACTCAACGCGATTTTCTGCACTTTTTGACACCCCTCACGTAACACTTTCGTAAAGCTGCATTTGACCAAAACGACACCCCTCCCTATGCTCAAACAGAGCTGTGATGTTATTGCGAAACGCTCGCGTAACAGGGTCTCCGCAACCGCTTCCCTTTTAAAGCGTTACGTAATTTGTGTATGGTCCCATATCATTTTCATATCTTATTATTTTCATTTCATATCATTTACATCTGACTAAAATTATGGTCGTTTCGAGAACAAGAAATGAACACATTACTTGTGTATTCGCTTGCAACTATCCTTTGATTTTATTTTGGCAATCATAATCTTTCCTTTTAATAAAATCTGCTTCACTACTGCGGAAATGCTCACGAAGGCCAGTTACTTGCTCAGAGTATATGAAAATGGCTCTTCATTAATTTTTATGACCACTGAGTACATTGGTCTCTGCGGAGCCCATGTTCTTTCGGAATCCCAGTACGTAAAGTAATCAATTATCAGTGATAAATAATATACTCAGACAATGAAGAAAACAGTGGTTCAAAATGTCTTACGATCTGAATCAATTTGATGATACCATGAAGTGATTTCAGAAAGCCAATCTTTATTTGAACAGCTTCCGTCATTCTGAGCGTCGTCAAAAAGTATTCTGCAATGAAAACAATAATATTACTATTAGATAGAAACTTAAGAGTTTACGACGTCACTGCAACAACGACAGCAGAGTTCTTTTAACTGACAGAGATAAATATTGAATACCAGCCAGTACAGTATCTTTGTTGAGGCCTAAGAGGCCATGGACTCAAACCCGCCACCTAGCCAGGGGAGCCCCTTCAAGGGTAACTGCAGTACTGCTGGTCTCATCCTCCACACAACCATACTGGGAATACCAGCTTCAAGCGCTTAGTAATACTACGTGCATATAGCTGACGTGACTCTGTTAATATTCGATCTTATCGCTCACGATAGAAGAGACTCTGTTCGCTGCGCCCAGTGCAAATATGGGCGCGATCTGAGCCGCCTACGTTAGCGTCGACGTTGTCATCATATCTTGGTGATATGCTCAGTTTACATTGACATATGAAGCAGGATAATATACAAATAACAAGGTGTAAACACGATGGCAGATGTGGGGGCGGGCAGGCCAGATTTGGGCGTGGGGGTTATGGGGCTATATAACCCCCAGGATTTGGAAGAATGGGTTGGGGTTATGAGAAAATTTTCAATGAGAAGGGGGAATGTTTTGCTATGATAAGGTACCCAAGCCCCTTGGTCATCCTATTGGGGGGTTATATAAATAACTCGCGCAGACGGTCGACCATAACCCCCAAGCCCAAACCGGTGCCCATGTCTGGGGTTGGGTTGAACATGGTTGGGTCTTCGCATAGGCCTGAAAGCGCCAGAGAGCAATGAGTGGGCGTGGAGAAGGGAACGAGGTACTTTATGACTTCACCAAAGTTTGCACTTCATAAAATGGGGGATTCTGCAGACACGGTAAAACGAGCTCCGTTACTTTCATACAAAATCAGCTCTGTTAATGGAGTAATATCCATTTTAAAGTCATGATATTTAAGTACAAGAAATTCACTGTTGGGGTGATAAAAAGTGCGCTGCTCCTAAGATATAGGTGGACTGTGAGGTAAAATACTTTGCCTTAGTTGTACAAATCTATGCACTAATCTCATAGGTGGTAAAGCTGTAATATAACGTAAATTAATTTTTCTTCCCTACTCTTCTGTTAACAAATGGTCTGTCATCGAATAGCTAGCGCTTTTGTCGTCGTATCATCAGTTATTAACCTTTTATTAAATCTTTTATTATCATTAATTTTCTGTTATTAAATTGTCGTATCATTATTCTTTTTCAAAAACTCGTTCACTTCAAATTAATGATCATTGAAGAAGCAGCACAAATCAGCCTGCGTATTCCGGACGAATTTTATACGAATAAATTATGTTTGTATTATATGTTAAATTATATGTTAACAACTAATATGTTTGTTAGTTTTATCGAACGCTACTCTCTCAGTGACTCTGATATCTCCGGTGCTGTTAAACAATTTCGCTGAAAGCGTCCAATGTTATTTGTCACATTGTATAGGGTAGAACGGGCTCGAACCGGACACGGCTAGAACCGGACACCCCACTTTTCTCCTCCGTATCAAACTTGTACAAGAAAGTCCAGCGATAAAGTTACTCTTTAACAAT
>JAQGAX010000281.1:0-18958 GCA_034698105.1 Plectus exinocaudatus | reverse complement strand
GAGGGGGAGGGGGTCACAGAGGCCCCGTTACGCGAGCGTTACGTGATGACGTCATTGCTATGCTTAAGCATAGGGAGAGGGTATCGTTTTTGGCCAAATGCAGCGTTACGAAGGCGTTACGTGAGGGGGAGGGGGTTTAAAAAGGCCTAAAAAAAGCGTTACGTAATTTGTGTATAGCCCCTAGGGTGCTTCGAACTGAAATGAGAGTAACTTTGGAACCTCTCGAAAATCTGTCAAAAAACCGAAAAGGGGTATTTTGAGAAACTGTGAAATATCTGCAACATATTTAGATATTTTTGCTCGATATTTTGCTTTGATATTTGATATTATTTTTGCAATATTTTGATATAAGTTTAGGAACTCTCCCTCGACAATCGACTAAATATAGTTTTGCAATCTTTCCTGTCATCTGACCCTGGCACACCTGCGGACTGTATTTGAAGTTGCGAGTGTCGTCGTTCCCTGATTTTTACCGTGCTCTGTCGATTATTTGGCGTCGTAGTGTACGTAATTTTATCCGACTAGAAAGGAGCAAACAGGAAACAAAAAACAAACAGATATGCGGCGAGAATTAAATTAGTTCACAATCGCAACAGATTTTTTATATTTTTGTTCGCAACATTATAATACGCCCAAGTAATGTGCGCTGTTATCGAGCGGTATTCAACTGCATTGCAACCACAACAAAATAATCACGAGCAAAACAAAATAGGCTTTTGCCCAAAGGTCACGGATGCTCACATGTGAAACTTGGCCTACAAAGAAGTGGTAGCGAATCGGATTTTCGTCAGATTGGAATTAGTAACGCCATTTTGGAGTCGTTATGAATAAGTGATATTGGTAAGTACTGGTATTCAGAGTTCACTCCGGTTAATTTAACGCTACTTAGAAAAGTGATGATGATTAGCCCACACAAAAGGAAATTTGGATCTCCGCGCGGACAAGGCTGCATACAGTAACTCGGAGTTCTATGATCAGAGTTTAAGGTGGGAATTCGGATTTCACTCTATGAAGGTGCCAATTGAAAATCGGAAGGCTATTTGCTGCCGGCAGAGAGAAGGATGCTAAATTAACAGAGCCAAATTTCAACAATCATATGTATATTCTGGTAGCAGTTCAACAATAATTGTGGTCACAACAACAAAAACAACGATCGAGCAGGATTGCAGGAATGACTGTTCCAGAAGAGGTTAGTCTGACACCTCAAGAGACGTAGGCTATTGTGATATGATCATGCCAAACATTTCACAATATAAGGTCGAGTGGCCCGGCAGACACAGCAGTGGTTGGCTCCGTTGGAAAATAAGAAATGACAACAGCAGGAAAGTATCCAATCATGATTGGTGCACCAGTGAAATACACGAGGAAAAGTTCAATTTCGGTACACCGTATTTCCACATCGAACACAACCGACCTCAAACAAGTAAGCGTTCAACAATATATACTGTATATTACTACGGTAGTAGGAAGTAAGAGGTTCTGATAGAATTACTTACATTGATACAGGGGCGGCGCCAGGTTCAAAACTGAGGTAGGTACGACGAAATTTTTCCAAAGGACACCGTTCTCTTAAGTTTTCGTGGTCGGTTCGAGGGCAAATTTTTTGGAAGGGGACACATGGCCGCTAGCGCCGCCCCTGCAATGGACGGTTCGGTGAATGTATTGCGCATGACACCTCATAAAACGCCCGCGGCTCACAAGTTGTGGCACAACCACAATTCCACACCACAGTTACATGCAGAAATCAAATATCTATCACGTATTGGCGAGCAAAAACGGAGCCACATAATGGAAACTAATGGGGCAGCACGAGGAAAATGCATAGATGTACGTGGGGCCCGAGGATGGGGCCTGGGCTTGCAAACCATTTCGGAAATGTGGGGATCGAAACTCCACCCCTTTTTCAAGTGTTAGCGCGAAAATGCAATTTTCAGTATTGAAATCTGAATTTCCGCTCGTTTTCTCGATTTTTTGGTCTTCGATCAATTTCACGAGGGGGTCAGCAAAACTCCGTTCACTTTGGTTTGGTTTCCCCCCAAACACATCTATGGAAAATGCGATAGCATTTTCGGCATTGCAACGCATTAGAGTGCACAGAATAGGAGCACAATTGTACGTTGGTCAGAGCAACAAAACGCAGTCTAATTTTTTCACTGATGAGCCATCGATGGGGTTGGGTAAAACAAATCCGAAGCTGTCGTAGAAACGAATTAAGCGCATTGACGGATACAACGCAGCAAGAACATTTCAATATATATTTTATGTCAGGTTGTTGCAAAACTGTCATCATCTTTGACACTGTACCTCTTATTCGCCTGAACTTTTAAATAGCAACTTGTTTTCCAAAACCCCCTCCCCCTAAGAATTTCGCATCGAAAAACCGCACGTTCAAAATCTTCTAACAGTTACCACTACAGTGACCACTTTCTTTACTTTAAAAAGCGTCCTTGATCTGCACAATGGCAAAGTTTCAATTAAATCAATGGGCTAGATTTCTTTTTATTTAATTGTCAATAACAGCACAGATCAAGGACGGTTGATTCAATTAAGCTATTGCTCATTGAAATTGGTACAGCCATTTTTATTTCTACGATCTTGAATTCGCGCCTTTAGTACTGCGTGCGAGCTAGTGACTCCGTAACGACCTCAAGACAAACTCTGATCGAGCAAAAACAACTTGACAGTAGAATTGCAACAGCCTTTGAACAATAAACTGGACAGCGAGGCTACAATATTGTACAGCACTGACAACAGCCTTTGCCAGAGGATGGAGAAGGACCAACGAGTTCGCCCTTCGGGTTGCGGAACTGCTTCAGGGGACCGTCCGAGGGAGGAGGGGGGGCGTTGTTGTGACCGCCAGCGCCAGCAGCTCCATTACTCGCCTCCCTGCTGTTCAGGGCGGTCAGTTCGGTGCCATCGGCGCTTTGCGCCTGCTTCTTCTTCTTGCCGCTGGTGCGCGTCTTGGCGGTCCGCTGCGGCTGACCATTGCTGCCAGTGGATGGCTGTTCGGGGACGGGCTCATCATCATCCTGCTCCTCGGCCTCCAACTTCTTCAGCCACTCATCAGGTGACATCGCCTTCGTCTTGCCTTTCACTCGCTTTGATGGCGAGTCCCGGCTGCGGTCTTTGACCTTCACTTCGCTTACGTGGACGCCATTCTCCTCCTGAAACGATAAGTTAATTAGAGTAGATCCAAGATTAGTGAATAACGATCTGGCGCAGAATTTTTGTACGCTTATTGCTCTAGATATGCAAACGATTATGAGAGTAATATTGTTAAGCAAAATGAAGGGATCGTTACCTTGCTAGTCCCTGGCAATCCTTCGCCCTTAATGGCACCACTAT
Source organism: Plectus exinocaudatus (assembly GCA_034698105.1). Lineage (NCBI taxonomy): Eukaryota > Metazoa > Nematoda > Chromadorea > Plectida > Plectidae > Plectus > Plectus exinocaudatus. The sequence goes on along the minus strand of JAQGAX010000281.1, from coordinate 15,613 downwards.
CGCTCGCCGATTTCTTCAAGTTCTTCTTCTTCGGTGGTGGATCCTGAAGCAATATGCAGCGTCATATGCGAGAAAATGAAAAATATTTTCGTTCCAAGTTCAGTGCAAAAGATCATTAAAAATAGCAACTGACTGGCTTGGAAGAGACGTCCTCCTTGCTCCAAGAGCGAAGGATATCGGTCTGTTCCTTCTGCGCCTCGAGCCGGGCGAGAGTCATGCCCGATCGATCCCTGAGACTCAGCCGTCGAATCGCTCCTCTCGCTGAGAATGGACTGTCTGAGGTTGCCGTCGGCTGCTGCGGAGATTCGAACTTCTTTCGCCTGAAAACCAATCGTTCATGTATTCAGCAGGGGATAATTTGCTGAAAATGGATCGCCTTCTGTTCAACCCCAGGCGTGTTAACCAGTTTGTTAGTGCGTCGACACCAATAATTGGTGATGGCACCTGGTGGATATCGTTTATAGCAACCACCCATCATTCTGACGGTTATATACGATTGATCGCTATGTGGGTTATCAAACCTGCATAAGAAAAAGCTGCGGGCCGGCTTTCTTGATCATCACAGTGAATTACAGTAGAATTCGATTACGATAAATTGAAGACTAGTCAGTCTTGACGGTTAAAGATGACCATTTTTCATCGTTATAATCGATGACTTCGCTGTACAAAACAGCAGTGAGATCGATCATTTTTTGATCATTATAATCGATAGTGTTATACAAGAATTCTACTGTACCGCTATATATGATATCGCTTTATATACGATCATCACAGCATTTGTCGCCATTATTTTAAAAAACGTTTGCTACTTTGCTAACATTGGGACAAGGCCTATGTGACAAGTGAATTAAACAAACGACACTTACTTGCGTGACTGCCTTCGACTGTCTCTAACCCCGAATGCTTGCCGCCGCTTTCTGGCCTCTTGCTGCTGCACAGTGACGATTACAGCTCGCGTTGTCTGATCCTCACAAAGCTCTGCAATCAAATCCTCATTGTATTGATATTGAAAGTATATTAAAATGGGACTCTGAAATGAAAACATTATTTCATCCTAAACGAAAATTTAAAAACATGAATTTTTCCTAATTCGACGTAATTGTATTCGAAATTCGCACGTCCTTCATAGGTCAGAGGTATACAGAACACACAGTTGCTTATCGCATTAATCGCGTTTCAACTATCTATGTATAATAGAGATTTTCCAAGAAATACAGCTGGTCACAGTCACATTTTTGCAACATAATCCTCCATGTGAGACACGCTCTCGAACGAAAGGGTACTCACCGAGAGGGGTTTCACCGGAGTTGGTCTTGGCGTTGATATCGCCGCCGTACTCGCTGAGCAACTCGATGAGGTCGGGCTGGGCCCAACAGGCAGCGGCATGCGTCGGCTGCCACAGGTCGTTGTCTCTCACACCCGGCGACACTCCGCAGCGCAGCAGAAACGCCGCTACATCGTAGTAGCCGTTCGCCGCAGCCATGTGTAGCTGAAAGCAGTTGGACGATATAAATTGCTTCATTTTCTAAACCGAAGAACTCAGTCGGCCAATAGCAGCGATGTTCAGGACAGTGATGGGACTGGTACGGCCAGGCCAATCCAGAACCCGGACATGGTCACATTTGTCAGGTCGGCGGGTTGTAACGAAATCTGATTTAGTAATATGAGTCGCTGGGTTGAACCCAATCCGTAGACCCGTTGCATAAAATTGCGATTCGAACACGGACTCAAATTCGAAAAGTAACGGGATCTAATTTTGGGGTTGGCCCCTGAACAACACTGTGCAATAATTGAGCCATTCGATCGTGGCGGGACGCGGATTACCATCTTAACAATGGTACCGCATTGCGTATTTGCGTTCAAATCCGGTTTCGTGAAGAGCCTAACTGATGAGCAACGCGTAACTTTATAGTCAGGAATGATACAGTGAAAAACTATCGGCAGGAACTCTAACTGAGCGAACAATATGTCATGAGGAAGTCATTTGGAGAATGCGCCTCATGTTTTACATTATCGGAAAATTGTAATAGAGACCAGCGCAAACTATTTTCCACGAGTCCCCAGTCGACTTTGAGTAACTCGTCCAAGTGTTTTCAGAGGAAATGGCGAATAAAAGTAAATCCAGACAGCCGATATTGCAAATTGATAAATGCAATAGTAGATCAAATAGAACACTGATTAGTACAGGATATCCCGGCTCCCAGATCCTATACTTAACACTGTAAGCGAGCGCAGATAAAAGTGGATTTTTCTGGTTCCTGTATAACTGCACATACCCGTATTTTACTGTAATGTAGGTTGGGATAACAGGGCGAAAAATCCAAATAATTATCTGGATATTGAATTGAAAGGTGCTGGCTGATCTCAAGAAATTCCAGATGCATTTTCTTACATAAGTGGATCCGTCCGCCTGCCGGGCGTCCAGTGGAAGGCCTTGCTGGTGGAGCAGCTTCATGTCGTTGAGCATGCGGGCCTCGGGAGCGCCGCGCTCCTCGTCGATGAAGGTCTGGGTGATGCCCTGCGCCGCCATTTCCGACTCGATTATATCCAACGTCGCGTCGTCATCGCAGATGTCGTATGGCATATTCCCGTCCGCGTTCACAGCCAGCAGATTGGCGCCGCTGAAAATGAACACATGATCATCAGTTTCTGTGCCTTGACCTCCATGCCGTCGTAAAAAAATGGCGGCATAAAAAATACGCTAGTCTACATCTTTCGACTCCTTCCTGATAAAGCAAGCGTTACTTCCATTGCTTGGTCGAAGCCAAATTATAATAATAGGTGCTAATCATTAGTCTACCACTCACTTATCGGAAATAATACTCGCTGACTAAGCCAAACGCCAAACGATCTAGGACGGACCATCTGTTCTGCGGCATAGCCAGTCGGGTGTACCATCAGTTGGTTTGATTTGGAACGAGTTAATTCAAACGGTAAAAACTCGGACGGTGTATTGTGTGAAACCGGTGAGAATTGTGATTGCCTGACCGACCTGGCGATCAGGAGACGGACAATGTCGATGTGAGCGCAGCAGGCGGCGGCGTGCAACGGCGTCCACTGTTCCGTGTCCTGCGAGTTCACGTCAGCACCGTGGGCGAGCAGAAGTCGCAAGATCTGCTCGTTATTGTCGATCGCACACTAAAATGCACAATGCGTCAGTGTCACCGATTTCATTTGCTCAAAGCCTTTTCATCCTTTAACTCATATTGACCAAACTTGAGAAATGAGAAATATTCCGCACTGTACTTGTATACAGAAATTACAGAGTGGCTCACTCACAGTATGAACGGGATAAAGATAATCAAAAACTGACTGCTACCATTGAAATCTCTGAACAAATAGATATTGAAGTTCCTTCGCAAGAAAAACAACTCACTTGACATTAATAACTATTTTAAGATTGTGCAAGAAATAGCACCGGATCCTTAATGTGCAACAGTGAAATAACACAGTTAAATATCTTCCGCGAATTTCGCCCCTCTGGACCATTTAAAATCCATGTTGGTGTTCGAATTACCTGATGCAGCGGCGTCAGACCATCTTCGTTATGTGAATTCGGATTCGCACCATCAATCAGTAATCGTTCTACTGAAATAAAATGCAAATTAGCAATGAGAAAACACAACACGTGACTCAAGTTAGGCAAAATTAAACTACTAGTCAGGCATAGCAAATAAAAAAGATATTTCTTAAATTGCAAACACCGAATAAAGAATAAATGTGTGAGTCCACCACAATACAATATGCTCTGAAAGTTTTCGTTACAGCATAAATTTTGCTTAACTGTATGTATTAAAATAAGAAAGTTATATGATCGATGTTTCCACAACGTTTCTATTGCTTGCAACCAGCTCAAAAGTATTTGAAAGGAATAAAAGTCCCACGCAACCGTGTGCAATAATAGTCACATATTCAACAATGACCATTAACCTGCACGTCACGTTTTCCCACATAAATGCCAATACACAGAACACATTCAAAAATGCCCACTATAATATCCATTGGCCCATACGTCACATTTTTTCAATTATACCTCAATATGTTGGTAACACAATCAAAGTGCGACCATAAAGCAACTCACTGAGTTGCATTCACGAATTAAATACCAGAATTACACATTCATAAGTGCAAGAATTAATAATGCTCTACTTCCAAGTTTTTATTTTAAGAGTTCCGCACATTTGCATTGAAATTAATTGCGGAATTCGAAAACTGTGGGATTGTACTCTGCGAGATCCTTAAAGGGGCATTAGTACTGCGAAATGTCTGACCTTCATCGGAATCGCCTCTGCTAGTGGCTTCGAGAAGGGCAATCTCGGCGCCAAAGGTGAGTCGGGGCCTCCTCGGTGGCGGAGAAGCCGCTATGCGGTCGCGGTCGAGGCACTTTTGCAGCTGCAGCGCCCTCCGCTCCCGCGCCAGAGCGATTCGCTCGGCCGGCGTCATCTTCTCGATGACTGGCAACTCGGAGATCAGCTCAGAGTGGTCCATCTTTGCTATTCCTGATATGAGCTACTGTCCGCCGCTCTGCTCACATCATTCAGTCGACGAGCAAGAATCAGTGCAACGGAAGCAGTCTGAAAAAGAATAATATTCTACTTCGAAGAAATCGGTCAATGTCCTGTAGCAAGTAAAATAATGTCATCATAAATACGTATTAATCGCAATCATACATGTATCAGTGGGCCAAAGTTAGAGGTCATGCCCATTTGCGAATATTTTGAGGGGAAGCAAGCATTTTCGCTGCAAACCTCAAAATATCTCGTGTAAATTTCAACATTTTCTTAAAAGAAATACCCGTTCTCCGTCGTTTTTCGAAAATTTCTGGGGGGGGGGCGCAAAACTCCACAACCACCAGTCCGGTTTGCGGGTAGCCAACGCCAGCTTGATCTTATCTGTTCATTATGACGGAATCTTACCACAAATTCGAAACGAAACTTCACTGATACAAAATAGATTTCAACTAATCACGCCGCACGCGGCATAAACCTATATAGAAGCAGTAACCCTCTCTAGCGACTTCTCAGCAATCTATCAAAACTCGTCATTATAACTATCGAAACCGATGGCCGAAATAAATGCTCAAATGTAACCGGAAAGGAATTCAGCGAGCAATTTAATTTGCTTGCTTGAACGTTTCCACAGCAACCACATGAGCAACAGATATATATCTCCATACGGTACGGCGCTTGGGGCTACAGACCCCATACCCCCGCGTCAAAGTCTAGTCTTAGTCCATCAACCGTGCAGCAAAAATATTCTCACTCTTGCAAGTCAACGATCCTTGATCACTTGCAATGTCCGTCACTTCAAGAGCTTACGAATCGGTACAACGCGCCCCCACAGCCTTACTTAGAGAGGGGACATTTCAGGATGAGCGCAGACACGGAACTATGTTCATTTCGCTGAATGTCGGGATGACTTTGTGCGCGAATATTTGATACTCCGGCTAACTTACGATACGTTGCTGTATACGGTATTGCGCGGGACTTCAACGGGACCGTAATACTAAATGCATACACAGCAGCAATGCCATCGGCGGCGCGCAGGGAGGAGTTTGTAGGGAGTCAGCGACGACCGGTTTAGGGCGTTAACCGTTCCACGGTGCGGCGCCAGTAATATCGGGCATTCGTCTCCTTTGCACAACTCTCTGAATGCGACCATTTTTACTACAACGAATACCAAATGGGCGCCCATTTGTTGGTGGGCGTGCGCTTTTATTTATTTCTAACATTGCCATATTCGTTTGCTGCTGCGTGATCAACATGTGTCTGTGTGTTGGCCTCGGTTAGCCCTTAAAACAACCGTGTATGCGCAGCGCTTGCTTCGCGTCGATATTAAGGACCGTCGCGATACTTATCTTTTATTCAGCAGTCTAAACGCTGCTCTGAAAGAGAATCCATCCTAGATATTGCTCGTTTGAAGCATTTGCAACCTATTGCTTTGTTTGCTTCGGCGTTCATAGCCGAGAGAGGCTCAGACATGTGCACGGGGGGTATGGGGGGTATATACCCCCCCTAGAATACCCGCCATACCCCCCTACGGCCAAACCCGTGCACATGTCTGGAGAGGCTGACTACGTTCCTAACTTTATAGGCTTCATGAGCATCTTCCTCAAGTTTGCTCCAGATATATGGGTTATGGGGTTACATACCCCCACGCCTTTCAATGGTTGTCCAACCGACCATAACCCTCCCGCTTGCCCCGAAGCCCAAAAAACCCGTGTTCATCTCTTATGTCAACCAGCGAGTCGAGTCGTAATGGTGGCATGGCGCGCCTCGATTACGACTCCCAGTCAGCGGTGGACAAATCCTGCGACCTATTTCACTAAACTGTTGTACTTGTAATTAAAATTTTACAGTTGTTATTTGCGAACAGTAATCAAGATGTTCGCAGATAGCAATAGTATTATTGTAATTACAGGTACAACAATTTTGTGAAATATACTCTGACTTCCAAAGGGAGTCCCAAAAATTTGTGGGGCGATCCTCCGCCGCGCTTTCCAAAATGTTAAAAGTGCCATTTAGGGTCATCTAGGATTCGGCTAGGTAGGATGCGATCCTTGCAAACTGCCATCGGGTCCGGCCCGGACTTCCGTGTTCCGATCCTCCGCTACTTCTGGGGGGACAAAACCAACTGTCAATATGCGCGCCTATGGACGCCAACGCCCCGAACGTTTAGTTCACAGAGGGTGACCTAGATGCGATTGACGGGTAATGTGCGTGATTGACGCGTGGCTAATTAGGCGTCTCACAGAAAGTATGGCCCGAGTCATCGTCTTTGTAACAAACGTTCGACTTCAATAGGCGCGCATTGTGGTCACTCAGTTTGTCCCCCGCTGTATCTCTCATTTTGCCTGAAATGCGCTTCGGAGGAACATAGGGCACAAATAGGGGATTAGTAAGAAATTATGGGTTGGTAAACTCTTGGTAGGCACGGGACGAAAATAATTAGGAAGTACCCCCAATCATTTTTTTGTGCTTTCCGTGGGCCGTTGGGCAGTGAGAGATAAGGGTCTCCCAACAGTATCATATCGAGCCCTCCGTAGTTGAAACGTATCTTGGGTTGAACGTGCCTGGCGCTGAGAAAAGCGTATGAGATGTTCTTAGTCGGCGCCAATTGGTGCTTCACTGTGACGCCTTCTTTTGTACGTAGCTTTGCTCGGCGCCATAATTCTCATCGCCAACTATAGCACGGCCTGATTTAATACGTAGGCTCCGAAGCGATCAGTCAAAAACCAATACTCATCTCAGCTTATCTATACCGCGCGCAAACATGGATACGTTGGTCAAGAAGGAGGTTTACACGACGGCGCAGCCCGATGGCACACTGGTGACGACGACGACAAAGACGAAGACAACTACAACCACTGATGGCGAGATCGGCATCGGCATCGGAGGCAACCCCATGAATATTCACTACTGCTGCAATCCGGCCGGCATTCTCCGCATTCTTCAAATTGTACGCATTTCACTTGGTCTCAGAGCTCAAAGCAGGAACGTGCACAGACCTGAGTAACTGAGGATGGGGTTGTGATGGTTAAGTGGATGCTTTTACCAAAAAAACAGTTGGGTGGCTCTAACAGTGCCTTCCAGGGACACGCTAACCTGAGAAGGTGTTGACCACAACCGCTCTTGAGCGCGCCGTAGCAAGGGCGAATAAGACAAGCTGTCATAGCAGATCACGGTTGTGCTGGTGCTTTGCGACTCATTTGTCTGCTGTCAATAAATCTGTCTGAGGGACGCAAACAACTCTAATCATATGGTCGAATGACAAAACGATCTGTTATTTATTTTCTCCTCTGACACGCGAAATATTTCAAAGCCGCGATTCGGGACTGACAGAATAGGGGTCCGGGGTCCTGGTGTAAAAATCTGGTTACCGGCGCTAGGATGATATCAGGGGGTCCTCTCGGTATTGCACGGCTAGGTTTTCTTGTGGCCGTCAATGTCCAGGTTGAGCTCGGCACCTACAATCAGGTCCTACGACGTTATACCATTAAGTTGGATCAAATAAATTTGAATTAATAATAAAATCATTTCTTCAAAAATAAATTCTTGTAATAGTAATAATAAAGTAATATTTGCATGACAATACTGAGAAATAAATTTTAGTTATGTCATTATTGCAACACCAACCACGACTGAAGAACTTATTTCAGGTCTGCGGACTGGTGATACTCGCATTCATCTCGGCGGTGTGGGGCACGGGCCCGTTCAAAGGAATTTTAATCGGTCAGACGTTCTTGTTGATCGCTACGAGCATCAGCATCTGTCTGACGTTTATCATTCTGATCGCGCTCTTCCTCACTCTGCACAACACTCATCTGTCCTTCTGGCCTTGGCGGACATTTGTGAGTCGGCATTTTAAATCTCGATCCGTCAAAATAGGGTTGGGGTATGGAAAAGTACGTAACCCCCGAAGAGCCTATACCAAACATGGCCGTAACCCCGAAGTCTAAACCCGTGCCCATATCCGCCCACCCCCAAGCATCCGATCCAATGGTTTTGATTTTCTCTGGCTACCGCCGATATCATGACTACACCACTTTAATTATGTTTGACCACCTGATTCTGATTCTGTTTGACCACAAATTGATTCTCGTTTGCATCGATACGAAATTATTCTGTTTCAGTGCTTGACATTCAGCCTAGTGGCCGGCTGCATTTTCATCGTTGGCGGCGTCCTAGAGGCCTACTACTCAACGGGAGCCTGGGTGGATAAGTGCAACGAACACAGTGGATGCCGGTTTTACATAGAATGGGGATTCGCATCTGTAAGTGAATCAGGGGATGCCTGGAAGATTCAGTTTAATTGAAGTGGATACAAGCAAAGATGGTCACGGTTTGGGTTTTGTAGGCTTATGACATATACCGAAACTACTTCTTCCCGCTAATTTAATCTGGTTAGATTGTCTGCAACTTATGTTTTCATTTTGGTCAGTTATACAGCTGTATATCGATTTTGGTTAGCAACGAATAATACCCATTAACTTTTATAACCGTTACAAATACTAGTTATACCATGCTCTTTTGTTCAATTGTTTCCACCATGTCGCATATTTTCAGGGCTTTCTCTTCATTCTTGCCATTCTCTACTTCATCAGTGCATTTTTCGCGCATAGGCACATGTATTTCGACTGATACAAGATGGACTCAGGCAATTGTCTACGCCCGTTTTGGGTTGGTCGCTGCTGCTGTCTAGCCCCGTACTCAAAATGGTCGAATTCTCTGGAGTGCTTTCTGTTCAATGCTGCTGTACGCTGCCATGATTGCATCTTACGATAAACATATGCACGTCTTCCTTTTTTCGTTCGTAGTGTCATTCGCGTCTGTTCTTATTACGTTCGCTTGATGACGATTCTATTGCGATTATTATTGGTGATCGGCCGTTTGAATGAATCTGAGATGGGCGTGGGTATCTTGGGGACCGCGAATCGTAAAATTGGTTTAAAAATAGATTTAAAATATTAGTGCCTCGCAGTGGCAGAAAAATTGAAGTTTACATAGAATCTTTTCACTTCTGGAGATTCATAATTCTGTAGCTAAATGTTTCATAATTCTCCCCATCCCATGTTTTTATCCCTCCTCGTCTGAACATCTTCAGAAAGAAAATAATACCCAAGTGCAAAGCTGAGGTCGGCATTGGGGGTACGGGGGGTTTGCAACTTTGGCAAAACATTGTGGGGGTTGCAAAACGTCAGTGCCACGTAGTGGCGAACAAAATTTGATTTCACTGGATAGAATTGAATTTGGGAGCGGGGTGAAAGATCGCGTATTCCTCCTGCAGTTTTGCGTCCCCCGGATGCGGTACCATGTCCACCTCTGATCCTCTGCTCCGCAGAAAATGTCCCGGTGCTATTCATATTGTTAGCATCGATTGTTTGCTCAGGGTAGAACAGGGTAAAGCCGGACATCCCTCTTTTCTCAACCGCAACAAAGTATAACAAGATTTCACGAGTAATTTACTCTTCAACAACATTTTGATAATTTCTCGCTCATATTCTAACCGTTCGTTCAAACTCGATGCGGAGCAGAAAAGTGCGGATATCAGAATTTATCCGTGCCCGGTTTTACCCTACTCATATGCTTATCGTAGAAATTCATCTTGCGGAGATTCATTCGTTGACTAACATTTCTGCCAACCATAACTGTTTTTGAAGCTCCATGACATCGTTGAGTGAATCAAAACTAGCACTCGCTCTTGTCTGTCTTGCTTGTGCCTTCTGTTCGCGAATATTCTGTTTTCTGAGTAAAGATGAAATCGATCTATTGTCGATTAATCGAAGTCATATGTCCAATGCAAATGTTGCATCAGCGTGTGGTGCCACAACGATACAGCTAAATCTGAAGATCTCTGAATTGGGCGCTACGGTGTACGATTTCAATTTCTCTTTACTCCACACAAAAATTGGCTTTAAGCAAAGTTTTCGCCTGCGGCGCTTTAAGGGACCGACCGGATTTTTTCATCTTCGCTCGGACCAAAACCGCCATAACCCGATCTGAGCCTTGCAGAGAACGGTAATGCAGCAAAAGCAAGTCTATACCAAATACTTTATTGGTAAGTTTGGGGTAGATTGGCCGAAAAAAGAGGAATGCACCAACAACAACGTCAGTAAAGCATAATAACTGAAATGCGTGCGTGAAAGAAGACGCCCGAGTAAAGGACAAAACAATTGAAACAACGCCAACTGATGAACAGTGTAAGGCTGCTCAAAACACGGGGCATCAACAGGAACCAGACGCAGGCACGGGCGGCCCAGGGGGTATCGTCACTTAAAAAAATTCTACTTCACAGTAAATTTTATTTTCCCCCTCGGAGAATTTATACGGCCATCCCAACATTTTTCAGAATGTAACGTAACTTCTTCCAAAAAGGTTCTTCAACCATGAGCAAATTAGACAGTAAAATTTGCACCATGAGATATATAGGTGCCTGGTGGCACAGGAAAAACCCAGTGCCCATGTCTGGAACAAGGAAGTTCCAAAGATATCGCACACAAGTGCCCATGTCAGATATCACTTAGTGGTGGCGAAGAATGCGCGCCATTTTCGAAGGTAACGGATCAGCATTCGGCAACCATATCACCACCATCACTTTTCAAACATTTCATGAAGATCACTTAAGGTCGACATCAGAATTAATCGCACACTCTCGCCGCGGTTTATATTGCATGCATAAGTAGTTTAAGGGAAGCGACTAAACAGGATGTACTGCAATTTAAAGATTTAAGACAGTTAGAAAACGATCAGAATTCGTCATTAGAAATTATAAGCAGCGAAGTGCTGTCCATGGTTTATGTTCTCACCAAAGTGTAACCAAAATAAATAGCTAGATTACATTTCATTTTTGAATTTCGAATTCATCAAAATAAATTTGGCGAAATCTTTTCGATTTTTAAGAAAACAGTTGAACAAGGGCAATTCTACCTGTGTTCCAGATTTCATATCAAATAGTCTACCTAATCTTTTCCTACGTTACGTCAAAGTTGGCGTTTTTGAATGAAGCGAATAATGGTGATGCGACGTTAATGGTAATGAGAACAACGCAACGTACCACGAATGAAAATTCCACCTTGCCAAATACCAACAAACACGAAGTCAGATTAGACCACCTCATGAGAGAGAGAAACATAGAAGCGAGATGCGACGACTATCGATCATTATCATCATGAGACATGCACACAATTCCATAATCCATACCTTCACAGAGAGAAATTTCTAGTTCTGCCAAATGATCGTAGTGAGACACTAGCAGGACAGATTTTGATCAAGCCAAGTTTTGTTCCACTGGATGCTACATTAACCAATTTCTAAACTAAATGAATCAAACTTTTTCAGTTTAAAGAGTGTCTCCGTTTAAAATTTCGCTTTTCACACGCTATTGAGATACGTCATCATACATTTTTCGGCAGAAAATTTTAGGGAAGTGCCAAATAAGCACATTTCAACCAAATTAAGGACGATGCTCGGCTACACTGGCGGGAATTTCAAAACTGTCTCTCTGATCGGAACATACAATAGCGACTTAGTAGTTGTTCTGACCACCGCCGCGACCGCCGCGCCGGAACGTAGTCGATGAGTAGCCTCTGCCACGCGGGGGATACGCCCGCACCGGTCGGAACGAACTCGGCACGTAGCTCGAAGAAGACGAATGGCCGCCACCTGTAAACGGCATTATCTTATAGAAACAGAGACAGCCTTAAAGTAAGGTCGATTTGTATGGATGACAGAGTTTTGCCGGCCGGTGAACAGACATGGTCACGGGAGGTATGGGGGTTTATACTCCAAGCACGCAAATATTTCTATGGCCAAAATTTTACCATGAGCAATACTTCCGGGACGAAAAAATTAAACATGCACGGGAAGGAATCGCATTTTGTTCGAAAAAAGTGACGCCGTACACCCCAGTCGCCCACCCCACGCCATATTTGCTCGTGGGCCATATTTATACTGCTTTTAGAGGTGGGCCGATGTGCTTGGGTCCCTGTGATAACCCGGTGCTGACGAAACCGCACAAGTAACAAATAATTCTATCTACAAACCGCCGTTTGACCACGACGCCGAGTGGCTCATTCCTCCGCGTCCTCCCCGGCCGCGCCAAGAGCTGCCGGCGGACGGCGGACCACCGTAGCCGCCTGTAGCGTGCTCCGCCGAGTTGTAGTACTGCTGCTGGCCGTACTGCTGCTGCTGGTAGTCCAGCGAGGGGAGATCGTCAACCGGCGCCAAGCCCATCTTGCGATGCTCACTGACGAGCAACTCGGCCAGCAAAGCTAGCAGCGCCTGCAACAGACAAATACGGAAGTTCTCAATATACTGTGGCCTTTAACTCTTAAATCCAGTGAGGAAAGCGTAAAAGTATGAATAAATCGGTAGGTTCCTTAACTGACAGAGCAAATTCGCAAAATTCTTAAAATTGAATGGTGCTTGAATTGCACAAATATTCGAAAACAAAGTCGTCCTGCACTTAAAATCCTCCAAAAATATGAAATAAAATCTAAGCTTAAAATCGGTAAACATGAAACAAATCAGCAAATTCAAGTACACAGAGATGGCTGTTGCATAATGCGCAAACTGACCGAGTCTTCGGGAGTTTCATTCCGAGATGGCTGTTGCATAATGCGCAGAAAATGGGCCAGGATTTTCACCCGAAGTTTCAGCAGCAGTTGTAAATCCTAAAATGTAAGACTCAGTAATCGTTGACATAAATACGCTCGATACTGAAGTGAGCGAACCAAGAATGATACTCAAATGCAGTATTGTTAATGAAATAACTGATGTGAGCCAAAAGATCACCAACCAGGAATTTGCCTTTGAATGCCAACCAGGAGTCGATTTCAACGACGCGATGCTCCTCGTCTTCATCATCAACTTCATCGTCGCTGTTGCCGCCGTAGTCACTCGAGTTTTCGTCTGCAACAAAGAGGCAATAGGTGTACTGAAAGCTGAATCTGAATGAGACATTTGATGAACTGAAAGAACAAAACTAGAAATGAATGTTTACAATAAGATTCCTAGTCGGCTATTTACTAACAGGAAAAGCTTAACAAAGGAACTACATAGAAAACTTTAGACGTATTCCTAATATGAATCGACTCAAATATATCAGATTTGAACCAAACAAATGAGTACAGTGAAATTCGTTGGTATAGCAATCATTTATACATCGATAATTCGTTCATATCGATCAGACTTAGCTATCGGACTTGCCCATACTTGGATGCGTCTGTCCGTTTCATTAAAAGATTAAATCGAGAGATGATCCACTTACAGACGTCAAAGGTATCAACGAGCTTGTCGTCCAACTTAGTGGGGCCGGCGAACAGAAGCACAGTGACTGGTGGTATAGCAGTCACTGTTCGCAGCTGAAAAAGAAATTCATATTTAAAGTCGAAATTTTTATGGGGTGAAGAAAACGCCGAATGAAATATCGTGAAACGGAAAAGATAGATTTTTACTTATGCGTGTTCCACTGTACATTAATCAAGGAATCAATAACGCCGCAAATAGACGAAACACTAACCGTTAGACAGTCTTCTAGCTTGGCCAGCTCCTGATAGGCGACGTAGGCGACGGACGGCTCGGCGAGACTGGCGGCCGCCATCTCGGCGTTGGTCGTCGCCGTGAAGGGATCCTGACCGGGTAGCAGCGCTGAGGTCGCCCGTCGACCGGGCGCCATCAACTGACGCTTTATCACGCAGCCCGGGTGTAGCATCGCGTTCGTTTCCGTTCTACAACAGGCAATTGGTAATCTAGTAATAAGGCAGACATAGATGTAGCGGGAGCAGAGGAAGGAGGGCGCGGCAATGTGTGGGTATGCGCCATAAATACGCAAAGTTATGAACGCGCACAAGAACCTAGAAGGTAGGACGGACGGAAAGACAGGCTAGAAGTGGTACCCGCGCTTAGCGTGGGCAAAAAACCCAAAACGACCTACTGTGTGCGGATCTTTCTGAGTCGAGAGCCGGGCTTGACCATGCCGATGCCGGGGTAGCAGCCGGCGACGATGGCCGCCTGGACGACTGGCCAGCAGTTCGAGTAGCGGTTCAGCGACGCGTCCTTGAACGCCGATAGACTCGTCACGATGCGCAGACGACGCAATTCCGCCAACAGTTGGCGGCTGAAAATATACGTACTGTCATATACTTTATATGAGTAAAGAAAATGAAGGGAACACCGTAGTGCGGAAAGGAATGATTTTTTACAGCTGTAGAAAACTGAAAAGAAAGCAAATTCCAACGCACCGAATTCCGACAATCATTTTCATGGTATTTGGGCTGAGAAACTTTTTTCGACAGAACTGCCACTGCTTTTGGCCGGCGGCGGAGTAGGCGTCGAAGGCGCGCAGAAGCATTAAATGGTCGGACATATCGTTCTTGCCGAACTCGTCGCGGACGGCCAACGCCTGCGACCGCTCCTCGCCCGTCGGTAGAATGACTAAAAAGCAAATCAATTAGTCAAAATTTTGTATGGGTAAAGATAAACTGAAATCGATCACCATGATTTTCAGCTAATTGATCATCAGATTTAGCTCAATCGCTGCGGAATATCTTCAAATATCAGCGAAAATTTAAATTTTTCTCGAAAGTGTCCCTTTTTATCAGTTTTCGATCGATTTTCAAGGGAGCTGCAAAACTCCGCTCAGCGCCCGCTTTGATCCGATTTAGGATACTTGCAATGCACTTCAGAAAACAAAAAGCATCAACAAACTGACATGGGTCACGATGCGAGAGAGCGGCGACGAGAGTGACGATGGGGTTGAAGCACTTGAGCGTGACGCCGAAGAGCAGAAGTCGGGCGAGCTGCGGATCGACGGGCAACTGAGCGATGTTCCTGCCCAGGTCGGTCAGCTCCTGGCCCGAATCGTCCCACGCGTTCAACGGCGTCAGCGCGCCCAGCGTCTGCAACACACCGCACGAGTCAGACAATGGGGGTCAATACAGTAAATTACGGTTGCAGAGCCATCTGGTTGTATCTATCAGATATAACCCAAGATCACGGGGATATGGGGTATATATATACCCCAGATATCTAAATATCTATACCCCAGATATCTAAATATCTATTTGGAAATTTTTTTACTATGGGCAATACTCAAGACGAAAAACTGAAACTTA